>SJYF01000861.1:541668-558663 GCA_006410515.1 Procapra przewalskii
AAGGGACAGAGTCTTTGAACAAATGAGTTAGGGACCCAACGGTCTGACGGTCACCTGAATGCAGTGAGTTCCTTGCTGACAGTCTCAGAAATGCTCCTCCTTCCAAATGTGTGACGAGTGAGCCTATGTCAGAAATCTTCAAGGAGAGGAGTGGGTGTGCACAGATTTCAAGTTAAACAGAAGACAAGGAGGGTTTGACAAAGGGGGGAAGCTTGCCGCTATAATGTTTTGATGAACACCCTCTTGGAAATGACATTTGAATGAGCTGATGTGATTTATCCACCCGTATACGAGGAGCACACAGCCAAAGGGATGTACAGAAATGCTCGTAGAGGTGTTATTCACAGCAGAAAAAAGGGAGGGAGGGGTAAATTAGGACATCGGGACTGACATACACACACTACTATACGTAAGACAGATTACCCATAAGGACCTACCGTATCACACAGGGAATGTAACTCAATGCTCTGTAATGACCTAAATGGGAAGAAAATCTAAAAAATAGTGGATATATGTATATGTATAACTGAGTCACTTGACTACATGTCTGACATTAGCACAATATTGTAAATCAAGTATACTCCAATAAAATTTTTTTTTAAATGACATATTTCAGGAAGAATTTTTTTAAAAGGAAAAACATGGTGGAAACGTTACAAATGTTCACCAGCGGAATAATGGATAAATAAATTGTGTTGTATTCATACAATGGAATAGTGCTGTTCAGTCCCTCAGTGGGGTCTGACTCTTTGCGACCCCACGGGCAGCAGCACGCCAGGCCTCCCTGTCCTTCACCGACTCCCGGAGCTGGCTCAGACTCATGTCCATCGAGTCGGTGATGCCATCCAGCCATCTCCTCCTCTGTCGCCCCCTTCTCCTCCAGCCTTCAATCTTTCCCAGCATCAGGGTCTTTTCCGTCTTTTGCATCAGGTGGCCAAAGGATTGGAGCTTCAGCTTCAGCATCAGTCCTTGCAGTGAATATTCAGGGCTGATCTCCTTTCGGGTGGACTGGTTGGACCCCTTTGCAGTCCCAGGGCCTCTCGAGAGTCTTCTCTAGCACCACGATTGCAAAACAACCAATTTCTCAGTGCTCAGCCTTCCCTCTGTTGCAGCTCTCACAATGGTGCATGATGACTGGGAAACCATAACCCTGGCTACATGGACTCTTCTCGGCAGACTGATGTCTCTGCTTTTAACATGCTGTCTAGGTTTGGCAGAGTTTTCCTTCCAAGGAGCAAGCGCCTTTTAGTTTCATGGCTGCAGTCACCATCCACAGTGATTTTGGAGCCCATACTGGGTTTCCTTGGTGGTTCAGATGGTAAAGATGGCAAAGATTCCGCCTGCAGTGCAGGAGACCAGGGTTTAATCCCTGGGTCGGGACGATCCCCTGGAGGAGGGCATGGCAACCCCCTCCAGTGTTCTTGCCTAGAGAATCATGGACAGAGGAGGCTGGTGGGCTACAGTCCTCGGGGTCACAGAGTCGGACACGGCTGAACAACCAACGCTATATTGCTGCAGGAGAATTCCGTTTTGGGGGGAATAGTAATAGCAATTATTTACTAAGTACTTACGTGACAGACTATATAGTTCTTTACGTTGTTGATCGCTCTTTTGCTTTTTAACTTTTAAAAAGAACCATATTGATGAATAGTTGGTGGGAACAAGTTACCACGTGTTGACCCCCGAAGAGGTCAAACTGAGGGACTGTATTACCCTGAAATCAGAACTACACCAAAAATCGCAGAAAGAGAAGGACAAAACCACGTACGTGGGTAGGCAGGGCAGAGGTCACAGGAGGTCAAAGCAAGGAGAGCTTGGGACGCTGAGTCTGTGATACGCTGGGTCAGCCTCAGACAACATCAGCAGTTGATGAACGTGATTATCAGATAAAAGAAACTTACTTTAAAAGGTCTTGGCAATTACTGAGGGCCATTATCTTGCAGTTTCTGATCTCTTTCTTCCTCGCCCAGTTAAATCTGTTCCCTGCAGGACCCCCGCACCTTATGTCTGCCCTGTAAAAGGGACAGGTGCGTCTTCATAAAACTGCATCCTGGCTGCTCCTTGGAGCTGCAGATCGTTTAATTATTTAGTTTTTATAGGACCGCAGGCTCTTGTCAGCTTAATTAAAGCTCTGATTTCCTCTGGGAGATGTAGATGAACTTGTTAGGCAAGGACTAAAAAATCTCCAGCGGACGAGTTTGGAGAAAGCAAATAGATGAAAAGGAGAGACGAGAGACTCTTTGCGGAGTTATGGGAATCCGCGTTGCAAAGAAACGTACGCTGGAGGAGCGCAACGGCAAGCCAAACCCCAGTATCCTTGCCTGGAAAAGTCCACGGACAGAGGAGCCTGGCGAGCTGGACCCCATCGGGTTACAAGACTGAGAACACGTGCATGAGGTTGGAGGGAGACGGGTTGGTAGCAATAAACTGGTAGAACTAAGTAAAAGAAAAGAAATGTATGCAATAAAAGGAAGCAAAGAATATGTGTTTCTGCAACATTTGGAGAGACCTTAAATTCCACTTTGCTAGCTCTATGAGCTCAATTTGGTAGCATCGTAATATCCATTTAATTCCCTCTGTTCCGCTCTGTTGTATTATTTGAGCTCCTGCTCCTCCTTTGTCTCTCTCTTTTTTAAAAATTATTTATTTACGGCTGTGTTGGGCCCTCACTGCTGCGTGCGGGCTGTCTCTGTAGTTACGGTGGGCAGGGGCTGTTCCCGAGCTGTGGGGAGCAGGCTTCTTGTTATGATGGATGGCCTCTCTTGCTGCGGAGCACCATTGCTGGAGCACGACGGCTCCAGTACTCAGTACTCAGTCCTGCACGGCCTGAGTGGCTCTGTGGCACGTGGGATCTTCCTGGGCCAGGGATCAAACCCATGTCCCCTGCATTGCAAGGCAGATTCCTCACCCCTGGACCACCAGGGATGTCCCCCTCCGTTCTCTCTCTCTCCTGTGTTTTTTTCTTTTTTTTTCTTGCCCTTGGAAGAAGCATTCATCATGAATATAATGGGTAAAGAGATGCAAATCCTAACACAATTTCCAGGACATCTTCAGGAGGATCGCCAGTGGAGATTCACAGTTGCACTAATGTTCTCTTTCTTAAACCAAAAGAAGTGGCCCAACACAAAGCAAAGAAATACACACACAGTAAAAATGTATCAACTGTTGTCTCCAGAGTCTCCCAAAGGCACATGAGCTTGGTGATTGGCTGGAAAAATTATACATAACAATAATGTTACACAAACACCTTTCTCGTTGCTGTTGAGTTGCTAAGTTGTGTCCGACTCTTTGCAACCCCATGGACAATAGTCCGCCAGGCTCCTCCATCCATGGGATTCTCCAGGCAAGAACACTGGAGTGGGTTGCCATTTCCTCCTCCAGGCGATCTTCCAGGCCCAGAGACTGAAACCAAGTCTCTTGTTTCTTCTGCGTTGGCAGGCAGATTTTTTTTTTTTAACCCCTGAGGCAGGTGCAAGTCAAGTTTTATTTGGGGGCAAAATGAGGATTTCAGCCTGGGAGACAGCACTGTTCTGAGAAATTGCGCCAAAGAGGCAGGAGAAAGTCAGTACATATGTGCTTTTGGTGAAGGGGGAGTTTATGCAGTCACACACACACACACACACACACACACACAAACACACACACACACACATATATTTTTGCAGAAGGTTTCTGCTAGTGATGAGGAACAGATGTCACTGTGAAGGTTTTTAGGGCTTTTAAGATTTTGGCTCAGAAAATCAGCTCCTAAAAATGTCTAACCATCTGAAGACCTGTCCCGCCAGTGTTTCCCAGAACACACATGCCTCCTGTCTGCTCTCCGCCCTGAGCTCCTTCCAGGGGGTGTTGAAGGTCAGCAGCTGCAGCAACACCCGATTGAACTTGTGGGGAGGTGGTGGGCAAGTGTCCACGGCAATGCTAATTGTAGCTGACATAACCAAATGAGGTTAGTTTGGGGAGTTTGACCAAGAGTCATCACCGTGTCTAAGGGCTGAGGGAAAACCAGATTTTCTGTATGCTGTTACTCTGTAAGCATCCATGGAGCAGAAAAAAGCACCATTACGTGGGTCTGACAGGCTTCACTTTTTCAAGGAAATCATATATGCATCACGGAAGATATTCAGGGAAAAACATAGGTGGGGCGGGGCAAAGTCAAGTGAAACAGTTTTGCTGAGTATAGCAAATTGCCCCAAATGTAAAAACTAGATGTTCAGATAATTATCTGAAAACAACATTTCTGTCAGTGAGTTAAGAAACCCAGAAGAGAGAAAAAAACCCCAAACAACCTAAGGCAAATGTTAGTTTTCTATCCCTTGAATACTGCAATTCAAATAACTGCTTGCCATCTTTTTTTTCCATGTGTTTTATGTCTAGACAGGTGTCTTGACAAAACATAGTGGAATCAGACAGAGCAGAATAACTAGGGCTTTCTGCAATCCATTTTCAATCTCAGGATGAAAAAAAAAAAACATCAAAAATTAAGAAAAAAAGAGAAAAACTCGCATCTCCTCTACCTTTCATTGGGAGCTGAGATGGTCAAGAATCTGCCTGCAATTCTGGAGACCTGGGTTCAATCCCTGTGTCAGGAAGATCCCCTGGAGGAGGAAATCAGAACCCAACTCCAGTGTTCCTGCCTGGAGAATCCCATGGACAGAGGAGCCTGGCGGGCTACAGTCCATGGGGTTGGAAAGAGGTGGACATGAGTGAAGTGACTGGGCATGCATGCCTGGGTGCAAACACTGTCCAACAGCTAAGGAGCTTGGATGCCTACCCGTTTCCTAGATAAGGAAAGAGATGTTGGACTACAGTGATTTTACACCATGCAATATTGGGGTGAAGCACCCAGGCTCTTGATGGTATAGGAGGTCATTTCCCTCCTGCACCTTTCCCTCCTGCAGGGGATCTTCCCAACCCAGGGAGTGAACCCAGATCTCCCGCATTGCAGGCAGATTCTTTACCAGCTGAGCCACCAGGGAAGCCCACGTAGATATGGATATGGATATACGTATAGATATCAGTTCAGTTCAGTTCAGTTGCTCAGTCGTGTCCAAGTCTGCGACCCCATGAATCGCAGCACGCCAGGCCTCCCTGGCCACCACCAACTCCTGGAGCTTACCCAAACTTGTGTCCATCAAGTCAGTGATGCCACCCAGCCATCTCATCCTCAGTCGTCCCCTTCTCCTCCTGCCCCCAGTCCCTCCCAGCATCAGGGTCTTTTCCAGTGAGGTAAGTGTTCACATGAGGTGGCCAAAGGATTGGAGTTTCAGCTTCAGCAGCAGTTCTTCCAAAGAAATCCCAGGATTGATCTCCTTTAGGATGGACTGGTTGGATCTCCTTGCAGTCCAAGGGACTCTCAAGAGTCTTCTCCAACAGCACAGTTCAAAAGCATCCATTCTTCGGTGCTCAGCTTTCTTTATAGTCCAACTGTCATATCCATACCTGACTACTGGAAAAACCATAGCCTTGATTAGACGGACCTTTGTTGGCAAAGTAACGTCTCTGCTTTTTAATATGCTGTCTAGGTTGGTCATAACTTTCCTTCCAAGGAGTAAGTGTCTTTCAATTTCATGGCTGCAGTCACCATCTGCAGTGATTCTGGAGCCTAAAAAATAAAGTCTGACACTGTTACCACTGTTTTCCCATCTATTTGCCATGGAGTGATGGGACCGTATGCCATGATCTTCATTTTCTGAATGTTGAGTTTTAAGCCAGCTTTTTCACTCTCCTTTTTCACTTTCATCAAGAGGCTCTTTAGTTCCTTTTCACTTTCTGCCATAAGGGTGATGTCATCTGCATATCAGAATTATTGATATTTCTCCCAGCAATCTTGATTCCAGCTTGTGCTTCCTCCGGCCCAGTGTTTCTCATGATATACTCTGCATATAAGTCAAATAAGCAGGGAGACAATATACAGCCTTGACGTACTCCTTTTCCTATTTGGAACCAGCCTGTTGTTCCACATCCAGTTCTAACTGTTGCTTCCTGACCAGCATACAGGTTTCTCAAGAGGCAGGTCAGGTGGCTGGTTTTAGAAAAGGCAGAGGAACCAGAGAGCAAATTGCCAACATCCGATGGATCATGGAAAAAGCAAGAGAGTTCCAGAAAAACATCTATTTCTGCTTTATTGACTATGCCAAAGCCTTTGACTGTGTGGATCACAATAAACTGTGGGAAATTCTGAAAGAGATGGATATAGATGTAGATATAGATACCAGGACTTCCTTGGTGGCTCAGACGGTAAAGCATCTGTCTGTAATGCGGGAGACCTGGGTTCGATCCCTGGGTCAGGAAGATCCCCTGGAGAAGGAAATGGCAATCCACTCCAGTACTCTTGCCTGGAGAATCCCATGGACAGAGGAGCCTGGTAGGCTACAGTCCATGGGGTCGCAAAGAGTCAGACACGACTGAGTGACTTCACTTTCACTTTAATAGATATAGTAGCTATAGATAGATGGATATTGGAGAAGGACATGGCAGCCCACTCCAGTGTTCTTGCCTGGAGAATCCCACGGACGGAGGAGTCTGGTGGGCTACAGTTCACGGGGTTGCAAAGAGTCAGACATGACTGAAGCAACTAAACCACGGTCAGCACTGTCTACATATATGTGGATAGGTGATTATAGCTAGATAGAGTCTTCTTCATAGCCTTTCCTGGGGTGGTTTATCACAGGATGTTGCCCGTGGTTCCTTACACTGTACAGTAAGATCTCGTCGTTCCTCCACCCTACATGGAATAGCTTACATTTGCTAACCCCAAATTCCCAATGCATCCCTTCCTCTCTCAGCCCCTCTTTACGATCCAGAACTCTGTTCTCTACGTCTGTGAGCTGTTTCCGCTTTGTAGGCATGCTCTCCTGTGTCTCACTTTAGATTCGACATACAAGCGAAATCTCACTGTGTGTGTCTTTCTCTGGCTTCATCACCTCTGGGTCCATCCATGATGCAGATTCTACGTACAAGCGAAATCTCACTGTGTGTGTCTTTCTCTGGCTTCATCACCTCTGGGTCCGTCCATGATGCTTCAGATCGCATTCTTATTTTCATGCCCGCGTAGTATTCCATTGCATATGTATGCCCCGTAGCTTTCTTCCACATCCTGGCTATTGTAAATAGTGTTGCAATGAACTCTGGGGCACTTGAATCATTTCAGTTTAGAGCTTTCTCCTGCTATATGCTTGGAGAAGGAAATGGCAACCCGCTCCAGTGTTCTTGCCTGGAGAATCCCAGGGACGGGGGAGCCTGGTGGGCTGCCGTCTCTGGGGTCGCACAGAGTCGGACACGACTGAAGCGACTTAGCAGCCTGCTATGCGCCCAGGAGTGGGATTGCTGGATTATAATGTGGTTACTCTACGGCTTTTGTTTCTGGTTTTTCGGGACCCTCTGTGCTGTTCTGCATAGCTACACCAGTTTACATTCCCACCAACAGGGCAGGAGGGCTCCCGATAGAAACGGGTCTCGACCGCAAGAATCACGGGTCTTGCAAGACAGTTTCTCAGGGGTGTTCGGTGTCTCCCCATATGTGGCATAGTCTGTCAGGCACAACCCGACTCTCATGGTGTTCGGGCGGTGTGACTTCCTGAAACGGAGGAAGCACCCCAGCTGCCTCAGGAGCTCCAGGAATGTTCTGTAAAATATTTGAAATCAAAAGGCTTTTCTTTCTCGCTTCGCAGCAACCCGAGAAACCGGACAGTGAATGAGTGGTTCTTTGTGTTACAGATCGGCTGTTGGGGACCGATCAACAGTTCATCTAAAGCGAGTGAAGTGAAAAGATGAAAAAAAAAAAAAGCCATAAACGCTGAGCTGTCTCAGTGAGTTTAATGAAAACATTTGTCCTGTTTGAGACTAATTAGCAAATACATGCGAAGTTTATGATGTCATGCCAAGGAAACGCTGCTTTTGAGTTTCGATGCAAATTTGAGCCTCAAGTAAATAATCAGAATTAATGACTTCATAAATTATGTAGCCACAGGATTACTTTAATGAACTTATGTTCGTTAATAAACGTGTCAAGGTCTTCTTTCCTCCAGGATTAAAAATGAATATTGGTTCATAGCTAATTGAATGCAAGCATACAATCTACAATGCGTTTAGATGGATGAAAAGTGTTATGTTTAAGGACACTGGGTTATTTAAAAGCTGTATGATTTTTTTAATTGGGGTAGAGTTGCCTTGCAATGTTGTCCTTCTTTCTGCTGTCCAACAAAGTGACTTACTTATCAGTTCCGTTCGGCTGCTCAGGCGCGTCTGACTTTTTGCGACCCTGTGGACTGCAGCACGCCAGGCCTCCCTGTCCGTCACCAACTCCCGGAATCTACTCAAACTCACGTCCATCGAGTCGGTGATGCCATCCAACCATCTCCTCCTCTGTCGTCCCCTTCTCCTCCCACCTTCAATCTTTCCCAGCATCAGGGGCTTTTCCAATGAGTCAGCTCCTTGCACCAGGTGGGCAAACTATTGGAGTTTCAGTTCAGTTGCTGATGACGAATCATAGCATCTATATGTCAGCTGTATGTATACATCTATCCCTTCTTTCTTGTACTTCTCTCCCAGCCCTCTGTCCCACCCATCTAGGCTGTGAAAGCAAAGCCCAAGAATTAACATAAGCAGAGCATTCTGTATGCTTAAATTAGGAGAGGAAATTGTAACATATCTTGGAATCTCAGTATACGTGACAATATGTGAATATTCTGACATTACAGATAAAAGGGCTTCCCAGGTGACATTAGTGGTAAAGAACCCACCTGCCAGTGCAGGGGATGTAAGAGACGTGGGTTCGATCCCTGGAGCGGGAAGGTTTCTTAGAGGAGGGCATGGCCACGCACCCCAATATTCTTGTCTGGAAAATTCCACGGACAGAAGAGCCTGGCGGGCTACAGTCCATGGGGTCACAAAGAGTTGGAAATTACTGGAGAGATTTAGCACAGGTAAGGTGAGTTTGGGGCGCCAGCCCCCAGCTGAACATATGGACCAAGCGGGTGCCCATCTGTGACTTTTCCTCTACATCTAAGACTTGCCACAGGTCATCCGTTTTACAGATAGGCTCCTGTCTCAACCCTTCCGTTTTTCTCATTTTTGAACCTTGTCCCCAGAAGCTGGAAAAGCCGGAAGCACCCTCCCCTGGAGACTCTGGAAGGACCTCAGCCCTGGGACCCCTTGACCTCAGACTTCTGGTCCATAGGATTCAGACAGGAGGCTCGTCATGTGTCTCTCTCTGTGGTGTATTTCTCATTTGTGTCTTTATAACATCGCAGCCCCTCTCCCCCTAATACACACACAGTCACTGACCCTCACCGTACAAAACTAAATTCCACGAAAGCACGAACTTGATTCTTTCTAGTTTTTTCCCCAAAGAGGGCTTGGCACAGAGTCCAGACTGAATCATCGCTCGTATCTGTTTCATCCACGAGTGGGTATGCTTATTCTTTGTTGAGATTTTTTACGCTTTTTTTTTCCAGACTCAAAATATCCATTATCGTCAATGTGTTTTTCTGGAAGGGTAATCATTAATTATTGTCAATTAGTGGTCTTTCTGGATAATGGACGGGGCATGGAATCTGTCACTTTGTGTAGTTTTTCTCAGAGCCATCGCGGTAATTCAGGATGAGATAGTATCATTTGCGCTCAGATGATTTTTTTTTTCTTTGCAACTGGTAATAAAAAAGGGACTAAGACCCTGATGCTGAAACTCCAATCCTTTGTCCACCTGATGCAAAGAACTGATTCATCAGAAAAGACCCTGATGCTGGGATAGGTTGAGGGCAGGAGGAAAAGGGGACGACAGAGGATGAGATGGTTGGATGGCATCACCGACTCCATGGTCAAGAGTTTGAGCAAGCTCCGGGAGATGGAGATGGAGATGGAAGCCTGGTGTGCTGCAGTCCGTGGGGTCGCAAAAAGTCAGACACGACTGAGCAAATGAACAACGACATGTTTTTTGTTCCCTGAGGGTACACATTAAAATGTGTAGCTTGAAATTAAAGAAAGGAGGTTGGAAATTAACCATGCCTATGACTCCCGTTTTTTTTTTTTTCCTTTCTGAATGTGAAGACTATTTTTTAACAAATTTCTCCCAACTTACCATCATCTTTTAGCAGTGAAGGAAAGGCATTGTAACTATGGGTCTGAGTGGATTTGATTAGTAGTCCAAGTATTTGTTCTGGCTGAGGTATTATTGATGTGTCTGAGAGCGTCTTGCAAAACAAATTAAAGCAATTAAATGGAAGCAAAAAAAAAATCCATCGGGTGGCAAAAACAAAATTATTAAATGACGAGACAGTCATCAGTGAAGCATCTTAATTAAAGTGGAAAGTGTTTTTTTTTTTTTTTTTTTTAAGGAGGTCTTGACTTGAGTGAAGGGAGTTTTTAAAAATTAATCTATTTGCTTGGCTGTGTTCTGTCTTAGTTGCAGCATGTGGAATGTCCTTCCCTAATCAGAGTTTGAACCCAGGCCCGCTGCACTGAGAACTCGGAGCCTCCGCCACTGGACAACCAGCAAAGCCTCAGAAGGACGTTTCGGGTGTGGGTCGCCTCGTTCCTGAGCTCCGATAAGGTTCCAGGCTTGTACAGTGATTAGCCAGGATAGAACGTGCAACATATGGCTTTTTGGGAGGAGACAACACATGAGGAATCCTGGCAGAGGTCTTCTAGATTTCAAGTAGTCTGTGGAAACCTTACTTCTGTGAGTTAGAGCTTTGGCAGCTGAGGAGAGCAGAATCTGTTGTTCGGTGATGAGTCTGGGGAAACTTTCCCAGCTTCATCTTCCTTCTTTCATTAAAACTCTTGATTTTGTATTGGGATATAGCTGATCAACAATGTCGTGATGGTTTCAGGTGGATACCAAAGGGACTCAGCCAAACATGTACATGTATCCACTCTCCCCCAAACTCCCCTCCCGTCCAGGCTGCCACGTGACACTGAGCAGAGTTCCCTGTGCTGGACAGCAGGTCCTTGCTGGTTCTCCATGTTAAATCCAGCAGTGTGTCCATGTCCATCCCAGGCTCCCTGACTATCCCTTCCCCCATCCTTCCCCCTGGTGACCATAAGGTTATTACAGAAGATTGAGCAGGGTTCCCTGTGCTGGACAGCAGGTCCTTGCTGGTTCTCCATGTTAGACACAGCAGTGTGTCCATGTCCATCCCAGGCTCCCTGACTATCCCTTACCCCACCCTTCCCCTGGGAACCATAAGTTCATTCTCTAAGTCTGTGACTCTCTGTCTGTTTTGTAAAGAAGCTCATGTGTATCATTTCTCCTGAGATTCCACGTATCACTGGCATCACGCAATGTTTCTGCTTCTCTGTCTGACTTACTTCACTCAGTGGGACACTCTCTGGGCCCATCCATGGTGCCGCAAATGCCATTATTTCATTCTTTTCGATGGCTGAGTAATATTCCATTGTATCAGCATCATTCTACTCTCAGATTAGATGATGTAAAGATCCTAGCTCCGACTGTGGTATACAGTTAGCATCTAATTAACAGCGATTGCAACCCTGATGAATGTCTTCTGGGTCCATGCTGAGGGATTCAGCAGAACGACCTTCCGAAGATGTCCACACCCTCCTCCCCAGAAGGTGTGAATATGTTCCCGTATGTGACAAAATGAACTTTGCAGGTGTCATTCGGTTAAAGACCTTGAGGTGGGAAGCTGATTGTGGGGTGTCTAGGTGATCCTCATTTTGATGTGTTTATAAAAACAATGCTGTACTTAGTCGCTCAGTTGGGTCCGACTCTGCGACCCCAGTGGACTGTAGCCTGCCAGGCTCCTCTGTCCATGGGAATATCCAAGCAAGAATACTGAAGTGGGGTGCCATGCCCTCCTCCAGGGGATCTTCCTACCCAGGGATCGAATCTGCGTCTCCGGAGCTGCAGGCAGATTCTTTACCATCTGAGCCACCAGGGAAACCCAAGAATACTGGAGTGGGGTAGCCTGTTTCTTCTCCAGGGGATCTTCCCGACCCAGGAATTGAACCCTTGTCTCCTGCATTGCAGGCGGATTCTTTACCATCTGAGCTACCAGGGAAGCCCCCACAGAAATGACCAGGGTCCTTGATAAGAAAACGCACGCTTCTCTAGAATCTGCAGAAGGAAAAAAAAATCCTGCTGAAGCCTTAAAATTCAGCCCAGTAAAAGCCATTTGAGACTTCAGACCCCTGAGAACTGTGGTGTAATAAACGTGGGTTCTTTTAAGCCAGCAATTGTGTGATAATTTGGGCTTCCCAGGTGCCTCAGTGGTAAAGAATCTGCCTTACAAGGCAGGAGACCCAGGAAATGTGGGTTTGATCCCCAGGTTGGGAAGATCCCCCAGAAGAGGAAATGACAACCCACTTTAGTTTTCTTGCCTGGAGAATCCCATGGACAGAGGAGCCTGGCAGGCTACAGTCTACAGGGTCACAAAGAGTCAGACACAGCTGAGTGATTAAACAAGAAAAACCGTACCCCATAGTGGGGAGTCAATAAATCCTTGGGTAGGGAGAAATTACACATGCAGGGAGCCGACTATAAGTTACCAATGTTGCTGTTAAAGCTCAACTAGAACCAAACCATCTCCTTGGCTTTTACAAAATAGTGGGCCATTCATTGCCTCTTGAGTGTTTATGTTGCCTCCACATTGCCTTGGGCATTGCCGAGGCAGCTGTAATTGATTCCCCAAAGACGCTTCTCCGTCAATGACATTATCATTATTTAGGCGCGCTGCAGTCTGAGGGGTCACAAAGAGTCGGACTGAGTGACTCAAAAGCAAAGTTATTTGTGTCGAGAGTCTTCGTTGCGGCGAGCTGGTTGTTCATTGTGTCTTGGGCAATCTTTCCTTGCACTGCAAGGGCTTTGCTTCCACTTGCAAGGGCTCTCTGGTGTGTGGGAATCTTAGTTCCCTAAGTAAGGACTGAACTGGCTTCAGCTGCCATCCCCGGAGCACCGGGGAAGTCCATCAAGGACCTGACTATCCCGTTCTACAGATTGGGAAAAAATCAGGTGCAGGGAGGTTCAATCATGAGACAACACAGACAGTAACTCGCAGAGATAGCATCGAACCCCGTGAAGCTTCCTCCCAGGATCGGACGGCTAACCACCTGCTCTCAAAAATCTAAAGATGACCTGGTTTGATGATACGGATGGTGATCATTATCTCCGTTGAATTTATTTATAATTATGTGGCTCGTGTATCTTCCAAGGCGGCCCTAGTGGTGAAGAATCTGCCTGCCGATGCAGGAAACGCGAGATGCAGGTCTGATTCCTGAGTCGGGAAGATCCCCTGGAGGAGGGCGTGGCAACCCACTCCAGTATGTCTTGCCTGGAGAATCCCATGGACAGAGGAGCCCACGGGCTACGGTCCACAGGGTTGCAAAGAGTCTGGCACGACTGAGCAACTGAACAATAACAATGCATACAGGCGTGTGAACATTTTAGTATCAGTAAGCTCACTGTGTTAATCGGTTTATGTATATATGTATATATATTAAACATATGTATATATATATAATTATCTATGTTTTTTGTCGAGCTTTGTCGTGTTGAGGATTGCATTTTTTTTTTCCACTTTAACTGATGAGAAAAGTAAACGTCAGAAAACAGTGACGAACAGGACATCCCACAACTATTAAGCACCCCAGCAGGAACGTAAGCTCAAAATCATCTAACTCCCCACTTTGTTTACTGAAGTCTTATGCCCTATAAAATGTCAGGATTGCCAGACTGTATTTTCTCTCAAAACTTACTATGCAACATTCCTAGCACTGAAAAAAAAAACCAAACCGCTGCTGCTGCTAAGCTGCTTCAGTCGTGTCCGACTCTGTGCGACCCCAGAGACGGCAGCCCACCAGGCTCCCCCGTCCCTGGGATTCTCCAGGCAAGAACACTGGAGTGGGCTGCCATTGCCTTCTCCAATGCATGAAAGTGAAAGTGAAGTCACTCAGTCGTGTCCGACTCTTTGCGACCCCGTGGACTGCAGCCCACCAGGCTCCTCCGTCCATGGGATTTTCCAGGCAAGAGTACTGGAGCACATTATTTAAAAATCTTGACTGTCGAGGAACATGCGGATAATAGCTCCACATAGAATAAGGTTTTTAAACTTAATATACCATTTTTGCCTTTGTCTGCTATGTCTGTGATGTGTACTGCATTTTTCTTGCTATGCTGATGGAATTAAGAGAAACAAAGAATTGAACGATGCCTGACCAACACTTTTTTATTAAAATTTTTCTTGGGAGGGAGGGGGGAGGCGGTTTCATGATGGGGAACACGTGTACACCTGTGGCTGATTCATGGTAATGTATGGCAAAAACCACTACAATACTGTAATCAGCCTCCAATTAAAGTAAATTAAAAATTAAAAATTAAAAATGTCTGATTTATTTATTTGGTCATGCTGGGTCTCAGCTGTGGTCTCCTGGGACCTAGTTCCCTGACCAAGGATTGAACCTGGGTCCCCTGAGTTGGGAGCACAGGCTCTTAGCCACTGGGCCACCAGGGAGGTCCCCAGTTATGTTTTTTTCATTACAGTTCCGTTCACTTGCTCAGTCATGCCTGACTCTTTGCAACCCCAAGGACTGCAGCAAGCCAGGCATCCCTGTCCGCCACCAACTAACTCCCAGACTTTACTCAAATTCGTGTCCATCAAGTCGGTGATGCCATCCAACCATCTCATCCTCTGTCGTCCCCTTCTCCTCCTGCCCTCAATCTTTCCCAGCATCAGGGGCTTTTCCAATGAGTCAGTTCTTCCTATCAGGTGGACGGAGCGTTGGAGGCTAAACATCAGTGCTTCCAATGAATATTCAGGACTGATTTCCTTTAGGATGGACTGGCTGGATCTCCTTGCAGTCCAAGGGACTCAAAAGAGTCTTCTCCAACACCTCAGTTCAAAGGCATCAATTCTTTTTTCATTTCCACAGAGTAAAATTCTTAGTGAGGATGTCTCAGCTCCCTTTAAAGAAATTGCCTTTTTTTTTTTTCTGTTTTACCTTCACTGTGCAGTTTTCTCACGTCATCCACTGGAAACGAGCGATAGTCTCGATCACAGGGCAAGGATTCAGGGTGTAAATTCATCTCATACGAATCCCATCCCTAATACAAGTGCATGTCATACTGTTTTCTTGCAGTGGTTTTGAGACAATTATCTTAATGGGTTTTCATGCCTAGAATACGTTATTCTACAGAACCTGATCTAATGAATTATCTCGGTTTCTTTGAGAAAAAAAAAAATCCACTCCGAATTCATCAGGTCTCTTTCTATCCAAAGTGACAGAAACCAGACTGGAACAAGCTTTAGCACACACACACACACACACACACACAAAACCGGAAAGCAAATTGCCCTCTGCTGACCTAGGCTTGGTTCAGGCATGTCTGGACGGAGTATCTCAGTTTTTTTTTTTTCTTTTCTGATCGCTTCTTTTTATTGTAATCCAAAACATAAATCCAGCGATGCGCTCCATCTCTGCAGAAAAATTTTTGTTTTGGTTTTTATTGGAATGTAACTGACTCCTTGGAAAAGACTCTGATGATGGGAAAGGTTGAAGGCAGGAGGAGAAGGGGACGACAGAGGATGAGATGGCTGGGTGGCATCACCGACGCGATGGACATGAGTCTGAGTGAACTCCGGGAGTTGGTGATGGGCAGGGAGGCCTGGCGGGCTGCAGTCCACGGGGTCGCCAAGAGTCGGACACGACCGGGCGACTGGACTGAATTGAATTGCTTTACAAGGTTCTGCTAGCTTCTGCCGTCCATCGGCGAGAAGCAGTCGTGTGTATCCATATATCCCCTCCCTCTTGAACCCCCTTGCCCTCCCCCATCCCACCCCTCTCAGTTCAGCCACAAGGGAACCCGTAAGTTTCATATTGTTATAGAAAAAACAAACAAACACACACCGCAGAATAGAAAATAATCTTCGAGCATTAGCAGGAGCGTCAGTTGAAGCACTGAAAATCCATTTGGCTCCTTTATCTCTGCCCCACGGCTGCCCTGATAGCTCAGCTGGTAAAGGAGCCTCCTGCAGTGCAGGAGACCAGGGTTCGATCCCCCGGTTGGGAAGATTCCCTGGAGGAGGGAACGGCTACCCACTCCAGTATTCTGGCCTGGAGAATTCCACGGACTGTGTAGTCCGTGGCGTCGCAAGAGCAGGACACGACTGAGCGACTAATATAAAGCTTTACTTTATATTACAATTATAATAAGCATGAACATTGCCCAAGAGATTCTGTATATGAATCTATTTATTATTCATATGAGATTACAAGGGTCCGATAATGCTGAGCAATTTACTCCAAAGCCTATTATCTCTCATTGTCTGTCAAGAAAATTTCTCTGATGTCCTTCATTTTTCTTTCTTTTTTTTTTTTACAAAAGCCGACAATACTCGCTCATACTCAGGACAGCTGAAAAAAAAATTCAAAATCAGAAAGTGAGATAAACTGTGTAATCATGGCTACTGAAGTGCAAAGTGGTTCTTGCTTCTTTTCTTAGACTAAAGCACGACAGCAATAAGCTTGGTAAGACGTACCAGCTAAAGGGAATTTCACCTGTATGACAGGGCTGGGAACATTTAAAATTTTGGCCCTTTGCATTCTGCATTTTTATTGTTGTTGTTTAATCTTTCTTGAAAAAAAATAAAAATGAAAAACCACTGAATCCAAATTTGTCAGGATGCGTGTATGCTCCGTGGGTCCAACTCTTGGAGACCCCCTTGGACTGTATGTTGCCCGCCAGGCTCCCCTGTTCATGGGGTTCTCCAGGCAAGAACACTGGAGTGGGCAGCCTTTCCCTTCTCCATGTCAGTATAGCAGGTAAAAAAAAAAAAATATATATATATATACATATATGTGTGAAGCATGTTGATGTCAGGCATAAATAAGGGAAAGTTTTGAAACTGTAATAAATTGTTGCTAGTATTCCTGTATCTGTCTTAGAAACATTTTCAAATGGGAAATAATAGTGACTGGATGTCTTGTTCATTTAAAGACATCTCAGAAATGATTTTCAATGGTTTTCTTTCTGAGAATGCT
>SJYF01000861.1:568915-579171 GCA_006410515.1 Procapra przewalskii
CATCACGGACTCGATGAACGTGAGTCTGAGTGAACTCCGGGAGTTGGTGATGGACAGGGAGGCCTGGCGTGCTGCGATTCATGGGGTCGCAAAGACTCGGACACGACTGAGCGACTGAACTGAACTGAACTGAAGTGATGAATTGTACCTGGCGTCACGTCTTGTGATCCTTGTCTTTCTCCCTCGACTTCCTCCTCTACTTACTGCGGTAGTCTGTGGGTCCAGCCATGCTGTCTCTTCCCTCTGCCCTTTCCAGCATTTATTCTTTGCAGATGTTACTGCCGATGGCCATTCGGAGCATCCCAGTGTGAGGTGATACCTCACTGCACATGCGAATTGCCTCTCTCTGATAATTAGCGGTGCTGAGCATTCTCTCTGATGCCTAACGGCAGTCTGTACACTTTGTGGAAGAAAACATGCATTTCATCCTTGGCTCGTTTTTCTCCCTGTGTTGTTTGTGTGTTTGAGACTGACATGCACGAGCTGTTTTTATCTTTTAAACATGGATTTCTTGTGGATAATTTCGTTGGCAAAAAAATTTTTTCTCATTCTGAGATTTGTCTTTTACTTTCTTTTGGGCGTTCCCCTGCCATTCAAATGCCTTGAGGTTAATGAGATCCTGGTTTCTGATTTTGGTTTTATTTTCCTTCTGAGTGGTGGATCCCATAAGAGCTGGCTGCGATTGATGTCAAACCGTGTCCCGCCTGTATCTTCCTCAAGAATTTCATAGCATCGGCTTTATATTTAGATCGGTATACTATTTTGAGTCTATTTCTCGGTATGGTTTTAAGGAGTATTATAAAGTCATTTCTGAGCTACTTCCCTTTCACTTTTCACTTTTATGCGTTGGAGAAGGAAATGGCAACCCGCTCCAGTGTTCTTGCCTGGAGAATCCCATGGACGGGGGAGCCTGATGGGTGCTGTCTATGCAGCTGGGCAAAGTCGGACACAACTGATGAAATCATTTGTTTTCATTGTTTAAGGAACGGCGACACTAGCTTTCATAGTGGCTGTTAAACCATTTTCATTCCCAGGAAATGAAAGATGGTTCCCTTTTCTTCACAGCGTCTCCAGCATTTAATGTTTGCAGAGTGGCCGACAATGGCCATTCTCACCCGTGTGGGGTGACGTCTCACTGTGCTTTTTGCTTTCTCTGGCGATGGCTGATCTTTTTCAGCTAATTTTTTAAAGTGAGTGACGTGAAGTCGCTCAGTCGTGTCCGACTCTTTGTGGCCCCGTGGACTGTAGCTTGCCAGGCTCCTCCGTCCGTGGGACTCTCCATGCAAGAATACTGCAGTGGGTTGCCATTTCCTTCTCCAGGGGATCTTCCCAACCCAGGGATCGAACCCAGGTTTCCTGCATTGCAAGCAGACACTTTAACCTCTGAGCTACCAGGGAAGCCTCAATTTTTCAGTTTTTTAAAGGGTCTGAGTTAAAGGCACCTCTTGACAACGGCTTCCTGAAGGTCCGCCCCATTTTGAATTCTTTTTTTTTTTTTTTTTTGCTGACTACCCCTAGGAGACTTTCTGAGCGCAGCTGATTTTTATTTACAGCCAGGCGGACACTGTGATTATTAAGCCCCCATCAACCCAGCTTTCAAGTTGCCGTTGCAGAAACAGCGACTACAAGGAGGCGACATTTCTTCATCCCCCGGCTTTTCTTTTTCTGTACTTTCATTTTCTATCCGAGTAGAGCTGATTTCTGAGCTTGCGTTTCTTTCCAGTGTTGGGGAACTTGATCGGTTATGCATCGGCATTCATCTATGGTATATTTACTGTTCCCTTTTCCTGTATGGGTAGTTACAGCGTGTTCCGTAGACCTCGCTGTGCTGTTCGGTAGGTGCTTTTAAAATCATCTATTTAATGTAGATTAATGTAATGAAACGCCAATACTCTGGCCACCACATGCAAAGAGTTGACTCATTGGAAAAGACTGTGATGCTGGGAGGGATTGGGGGCAGGAGGAGAAGGGGACAACAGAGGCTGAGATGGCTGGATGGCATCACCGCCTCGATGGACATGAGTCTGGGTGAACTCCGGAGTTGGTGATGGACAGGGAGGCCTGGCGTGCTGCGATTCAAGAGTCGGACGTGACCGAGCACTGAACTGAATGTAACGGAATTCCAAACTCTTAATTTACTCTTCTGCTTCGAACAGTTTTGTGGATCATCGTAACTTTGTTGTGTGTGCAGCCTTCTTTTCTGTTAATGAGTTCATCCGCATGAATGTTTGCATGGACTTGTCAGTGGAGTCTGGTGATATCTGGCTTTCTCTCTCTAGTGCGAGAATGCTTGTACCAGAATCCCTCGGTCCATCCATGAGTCGTCAGTGCCATCCTTCCTTTCCAGTTCATGGCTGAGTAGTACTCCACTGTCGAGCTTTACCACTTTGCCCTCAATTTTTTTTTTTTTTTCCTTTCAGTGGACTGATTCCATACCTGGGCCCTTGTAAATCACACTACCCTGAAACCGGCGTTCATGTGTCATTTCGAATTATGATTTTCTCTGGATCTAAGCCAGGAAGTGGGATTGTTGGGATCACAGGACTTTTGGACGTTTACTTTGGTTTGCTATTTTTTAAAGCTCCTTTACTGACTTATGGATTCCCTTTCTCCTCCGCTCTCTGCAGCGCGTATTCTTCGTACGTCTTCTTGAGGATGGTCTTTCTGACGGGTGTGACCTCCCTAGACTTTTGACTTGCCTCTCTGTGATAATTAGTGATGCCGGGCATGTTTTCATATACCTAATGTCAGCCTGAGGGGCGTCCCTGGTGGCTTTAGGGGCAAAGAATCAGCCTGCAATGCAGGAGATACCAGAGGCACAGTTTCAATCCCTGGATCAGGAAGATCCCCTGGAAGGGGAAAATAGCAATCCGCTCCAGTCTTCCTGCCTGGCGCATCCCACGGACAGAGGAGCCTGGGGGGCTGTAGTCCAGGGGGTCTCAAAGAACTGAACATGTCAGAGCCATTGAAGAAACCATGTCAATCGGTTTGCCTTCTTGGAAGAAATATCCATATCGGTTCTGACTCCTTTTATCTTTGGGTTGTTTGTGTTTTCGCATTTGAGATGCACCATCTGTTTGTATGTTTGAGATGCATTTCTTACGGACGTAGTTGTTTGCAAACATTTCTTGTCATTTCTGAGCATTGCCTTTTTCTTTGATGGAGGAGTTCCCTTGCTGTGCAAATGCTTTAAAGGTTAACGAGGTCCTGCTCTCTGACGTTTTTTTTTTTTTTTCATTTTTCTAGGTGTTGAAACTCAAAAGAAGTTGCTGCAGTTGATATTGTACACATCGAGAGCATGTCGTGTGTGCTTTTTTCCTCCAGAACTTTATAGCATCATGCTCCCAATCAGATCTGTATACTGTTTGGGGTTTATTTGGGGGGATGGTGTTAAGGACCCTTCAAGTTGCCTGTTCTCACTGTATGTTTCCCGTGTCAGAGGAAGACGGTTTCCTGTTCTCCACGGCCTCTGCAGCATTCAACGTTTGTAGAGTGTTTGACAATGGCCGTTCTGACTGTGCAAAGTGCTACTCCCTGTAGCTCTGATTTGCATTTTCTCAATATTCAGTGACGTGGCCGCTTTTCTGGTGAGTTTCTCTTAAACGGTCTGAGTTACCTGCATTCCTTGGCTTTGTGAACCCCTGCCTGGCTTTGAATTCTTTCTCGATGACCACCCCTAGGAGACTTCTTGAAGGCAATTGTGTGTGTGTGTGTGTGTGTGTGTGTGGGGTGTTTTCACTTACAGCTTCTTGGACCTTGTGAATATGAGTAGTAAGTGCCCATCAGTTCAGTCACTCAGTCGTGTCTGACTCTTTGCAACCCCACGGACTGCAGCACGCCAGGCTTCCCTGTCCTTCACCATCTCCTAGACTTTGCTGAAATTTCTGTCCATCACCATCTCCCAGAGCTTGTTCAAGACTCATGTCCATCATGTCAGTGATGCCATCCAACCGTCTCATCCTCTGTCGTCCCCTTCTCCTCCCGCCTTCAATCTTTCCCAGCATCAGGGTCTTTTCCAGTGAGTCAGCTCTTCGCATCAGGGGGCCAAAGGACTGGAGTTTCAGCTTCAGCATCAGTCCTTCCAATGAACATGCAGGACTGATCTCCTTTAGGATGGACTGGCTGGATCTGCTGGTCAAGTGCCCATCGGCACAGCCTTTAAGCGAGCAGTTGTTGTTTCAAAAATGATGGCAATGAGGCAGCATTTCTTCACGCCCCACGAGGTTTAACTTTCTTTCCTGCTAACTTGCACTTGTATCTTCCATTGGAGTAAAGTCGATTTCCGAAGTTCGGTTTGTTTGAAGTGTTCAGAACTCGATTTGGTTACCACAGATGTTTACATCTTCTTTTCAGGTTCTTTTTCTCGTATAAGTGATTACAGTGTATTCAGTGTACTTCCAGGCACTATACATAGGTCATTTTTAATCGTCTACTTGATATACCTTGAAAGCACTCTGATGCTGGGAAAGATTAAGGGTGGGAGGCGAAGGGGGCGACAGAGGATGAGGTGGCTGGATGGCATCACTGACTCCATGGATGTTGAGTCTGACTGAACTCCGGGAGTTGGTGACGGACAGGGAGGCCTGGCGTGCTGCGATTCACGGGGTTGCAGAGACTTCGACACGACTGAGCGATTGAAGTGAACTGAATGTGTATATGTTAAATCCAAGCTCTCAATTTACCCCTCTCCACTAGCGTCTGTTTTTCTTTATTTAGATCATTTTAATTTGGTTTTAGGAGAAGGGTATGGCACCCCACTCCAGTACTCTTGCCTGGAAAATCCCATGGGCGGAGGAGCCTGGTAGGCTGCAGTCCATGGGGTCGCTGAACGTCAGACAAGACTGAGCGACTTCACTTTCACTTTTCCCTTTCATGCATTGGAGAAGGAAACGGCAACCCACCCCAGTGTTCTTGCCTGGAGAATCCCAGGGACAGGGGAGCCTGGTGGGCTCTGTCTGTGGGATCGCACAGAGTCGGACATGACTGAAGCGACTCAGCAGCAGCAGCAGGAACTTGATTTTAAAAGGGTGTGACTTTGCTTTGTGTCAATGAGTTAATTTGCAAGAATTTACAGATTGCAGGTGTCAGTGACATCTGACTGTGTTTCTCTGTGTCTCTGAATGCACGTGCCATTATGAATCCTGATTTTCTCTGGATCTAAACCCAGAAGTGGGGTCAGCATATCTTGTGGTTTCTGGATGGTTAGCTCCTTACGGAACATCCATGCTATTTTCCATTGTTCGCACGTGGATTTCAATCCGCATCATGAGTACACGGAGTTTCCCTTGCCTCTCCGCTTTGCAGTCGTTCTTTGCAGACCGTCTTGTTGACAGCCACCCTGACTTGCGTGGGGTGCGTCCTCAGCGGACTTTTGATTTCCCTCTGTCTGATAATTAGTGACTCGGAGGGTCTTTTCCCGTGCCTGATGGCCACCCGTATGCCTTCTGGGAAGACATATCTCTATCGGTCTTTACCCCCCTTTTTTCCTTCAAGTTGTCTCTGTGTTTGAAGTTGAGATGCTGTCTTGCCCAAAGTTATCACTCTTGTCTCAGGTTCCATGGATTTGTTAACAAACTAAGCTACTCGCGGTATGCAAAAAATATAATCCTGGTATTTGTTAGAGAATTATCTAGCTGACTTCGAATATACTAACATTAAAAGAAGAGAGAAATAGAAACACCAGAGGCTACATCACCAAATTGGGTTTAGACCAACGTCCAGACTCCAACGGTGCTGGGAAGTCCCGTTTCATACTGCGTCTAGAGTCCCGGTTGGGAAAAGGTCCCAGGCAGCATGTCCACTCGGTGGGTGAGACTTCAAATATTGCAGGTTTTGGGGGTTCAAACATTGCAGACCGGGTTTCTTGTTGAAAATCCCAGGACCCATGCTGGTATCCTGAATCTGTGGGCACATAGAAGCCCTGGTTTCATGTTTGTCTTGCAAAACTTGGCACGTAGATAAGCCTGGGGCTTGGTTGACCAGGACCCCTCCAGGGGCTCCACAAGTTTCAAGATTCCTCCCTTGCCTCGTCTATGGCATTGCAAGCCTCACACTCACAGCAGGCAGTGTCCAGGCAGGTTAGAAGCAAAGTCAGAGGCCCGCTCGGCTTTGCCTCTGAAGCCCCAACGAGACTGTTTCTGCAATTTCCCTAACAGGCGCACAAGCTCTTTGCCTGTTTTGGAGATGAATCCCTTGTGATTTCCCGCTTTGCAGATATTTATTTTTCATTCTGCTGCTGTTGCTGCTGCTGCTGCTGCTGCTGGTAAGTCACTTCAATCGTGTCCGACTCTGTGCGACCCGATAGACGGCAGCCCACCAGGCTCTCCCGTCCCTGGGATTCTCCAGGCAAGAACACTGGAGAGGGTTGCCATTTCCTTCTCCAGTGCATGAAAGTGACAAGTGAAAGTGAAGTCGCTCCGTCGTGTCCGACTCTTAGCGACCTCATGGGCTGCAGCCTACCAGGCTCCTCCATCCATGGGATTTTCCAGGCTGAGGGGGGTCTTTTTCATTCACTGGAGCGTCCCCTGGCTGTGCAAATGCTTCTAAGCTTTGTGAGGTCCTGTCATCTAATTTTTGCTTTCTTTGCAGTGGTTCTAAGCCTTGAATTCCCAAGGAACTTGCTACGATTTTTGCCCATCCATGTCCTGCCTACATTTTTCTTTTCCCCTTGGGAATTTTGTTTAAGGCATGTCCACACTGTCATCCAGAGTTACCTGTCGCCCATTTATTCTGGAAGCGGCAAAGGTCATGAGGAAGGAAGCCTGACATACGCAAAGGCGTGATCTGGCTTCAGGGGTTCCCCCTGGGTTTTCCTGAACATCTACCCCCCCAAACCAGAGTCTGCCTGCCTTACTGTACTGTGCTTTCCACTCTTCTGACATAACAGGGGGCCATCCCCGATCACCCTCCTCTAAAAGGAATTAACTTAGGGCTCCATTTAACAGTATCCTGCATATAAAAAGAATGTCTCGGCTTAAACCCCTCTGATAGCTTTCTAACTTACCTGACCGGTGTGTCCAGCCTTTTACAACTTCTGATTGTTTATAGCCCCCCAACCGCGACAGACAGGCACAAAGCTTAAAATATCTTAAAGATACAGAGCCTTTTTTAAAAGAGCTAAAAATTATATTGGTGATGGGTTTCACTGTTGAGTCAATGACTGCTGCCAGGCCTCCATATTCTTTATCTTTTAGGCACCTGAAGGGTATTAATCCATGTAATTGGGATATAGAAAAAGGAATATAGTAGTTTTGACGTTAGCAACACTAGACTTGAGTTAATTACTTTTCTCTTTGTTATAAAACTCTGTACTTCTTTCATTGTTATAAATTGTTGTGTCCTTACTATGTAAGAATATAACTTTATTTAGTGCTTGCTGAGAACGGCACCAGACTTTGGGAAGAACAACACTATTCAGGCAACTAAGTCTTCTGGTTGACACACCCTTATCAGAAAAGGGCTGTAAAATGTTAATTGGCCTTCTGGCCAGAAGATGATGTAAATCACCTAAGACTTGCGTATACAACTAGGTCTGCACAGAGAAAAGCCTGGTCTCGGTAAGAGTCAGGGCTGCTGATGCTGCATAACTTTGTAGTATCTATTGATCTCTATGTAAAACCAAAAGTATAAAAACCCTTTACCAACAATAAAAGATGGGCCAGTCACTGGAAAGACTGGGTTCCCCCGTGTCAGATCTCTTTCTTTCTCTCTCTCCTTCTCCCTCCCTCTCCTTTTCAGGCTGAATTCCCATCTCGGGCTTGGAGGCTTGCCATGTCTACTTATTTGCCCTGGCTTCTAAGACCCATGCGAGAGGGAGCCCAAGGCAGAGCACCCTCCGTTATCCAAGTGGGCGCCGGTGGCCTAACGTAGATGGTGCAGATCTCTTGTCCTGAGCTTTTATTAGTTGTCCATGTACACCAAGTTATTCAGCATCTTTTCTCCACTAATTTTCCTACTATACTATCTCGTCCTAATCTCTTTTTATATTTCTAAATAAGTTTTTCCTCGCCACGCTGTCCCCCCCTTCGAATTACCCCGGATCCACCGGGGCTGGACCCCGGCACATTCACACTCCCAGAGTCGGAGGAACAGGGTTCTTTTTTATCCACAGCCTCTCCAGCATTTAATGTTTGTAGTGCTTTGACCACGGCCGTTCTGACGGGTGGGAGGTGATATTCGGTGCAGTTTTGATTTGCATTTCCGTAATATCTAGCAATGTTGACATTTTTAATATGATTTTTTAAAACTAAAGGATCTGAGTTAAAGGTCCCTTTTGAAATGGGCTCCTTGAAAACGTGCCCGGTTTGGGATACCTTTGCAGTGATCGCACCAGGACACTTCCTGAAGGCAGTTGTTTATTTACAGTCTCAGAGGCCCTTGTAGGTATTAAGTGGCCATCAGCACGGCCTTTAAGCTGTTGTTATAAAAATGGCCACAAGGAGAAGGCGTTTCTTCATGCCCCACTCGGCCTTTTTTCTTTTTTTCTATTTTCATGTTTGGAAGGAAAGTTATGACCAACCTAGACATTATACTAAAAAGCAGAGACATTGCTTTGCCGACAAAGGTCCATCCAGTCAAAGCTATGGTTTTTCCAGTAATCATGTATGGATTTGAGTTGGACTATAAAGAAAGCTGAACGCCAAAGAATTGATGCTTTTGAACTGTGGTGTTGGAGAAGACTCTTGAGGGTCCCTTGGACTGCAAGGAGATCCAACCAGTCCATCCTAAAGATCAGTCCTGGGTGTTCATTGGAAGGACTGATGCTGAAACTCCAATCCTTCGTCCACCTGATGCAAAGAACTGACTCACTGGAAAAGACCCTGATGGTGGGAAAGACTGAAGGCAGGAGGAGAAGGGGACGCCAGAGGATGAGATGGCTGGATGGCATCACTGACTCAATGGACATGAGTTTGAGCACGCTCCGGGGGTTGGTGATGGACAGGGAGGCCTGGCGTGCTGCAGTCCATGGGGTTGCCAAGAGTCGGACACGCCTGAGTGACTGAACTGAACTGACTGTGTGTATGTTAAATGCAAACTCTTAATTCATCCCTCCACTTCTAACATTTTTGTTCGTAACTGTAGCTTGGTTTTCTAAGTTTGTGAGACTTAGTTCATTTGCAAGCATTTATAGTGGCATCTTCCGGTGTTTGTCTTCCCGTCAGTGGCTTCCTTCACTGGAAAGTATGAAAATCACTAGGTCCGCTTTGCTGCTGGTAATGGCATGAACCTGTTCTGTTTTACAACAGATTCATATTCCAGTGTAGCAGTCCGCCGCTTTATCTTCACTATTCTGTCGACGGACACTTTGTTTGATTCTATGTCTTGCCTATCGGAAATCGGGCCGCCGAGAAAACTGGGGGTCATGTGTCCTTGTGAAATACGATTTCCTGTGGCTCTAAGCCCAGAAGTGGGATTACCGGCTCACATGGTTTCCGGATGTTTGATTTTGTAAGGAACATGTATGCTGTTTCCCGCGGTTCACGCGAGAATGGAGGAGGTTTCCCTCACCCTCCCCACTTTGTATGACTTTGTCGATCTTATTGATGATGGGCATTCTGGCCCCTGTGAGATGATACCTCATTGCACTTTGATTTGCGTCTCTCTAGTAATTAGCGATGCTGAGCATCTTTCAAGGCGCCCAACGGCAATCTGTATGCCTTCTTGGAGGAAATACCCTTTGCCTCATTTTTTTTTCTTGGGTGGTATGTGTTTTTTAATATTCAGATGCACCAGCTGTTTGCATGCCCTGGCGTTGAATATCTTGTGATTTCCTGGTTTGCAGATTTTATATTTTTCATTCTGAGAGTTCTCTTTTTCTTTCTTTGAGGGGTTCCCTTGCTGTGCAAATGCTTTTAAGGTTAATGAGGTCCTGTTTTCTTATATTTGGCTTACTTTTCATTATTCTAAGTGCCGAATCCCAAAAGAACTTAGTGCGATTGACTTCAAACCATGTTCTGCCCGTAAATTTTTCTCAGGGATTTCCTAATATCATCCTTACACTTAGATGTTTATGCTATTGGGAGTTTATTTGGGGGGTCTGGTGTTAAAGAGCGTTCTCATTGCATTCTCGGTTTCCTTGTTTAAGGCTCCTCCACGCTGCCCTCGGTACTGGCTGTCAGCATTCATGTTCCCAGCATCAGAGGAGACGGATTCCCTTGTTTCCTCAGCCTCTGTGTTTGTCGAGTTTTTGACTGTGGCGCTTCTCATGGGTGGAAGATAATATTTCCTTGTAGTGTTTTTTTTTCTGCCTAAGTTTG
>SJYF01000861.1:597950-617097 GCA_006410515.1 Procapra przewalskii
ACGACCCACAGCAAGCTTTTCCCCCTCTTGTGTGAGAATTACACAGCGCAGAGCTTCTCCTGAGTGCATGGGGAAGAAAGGAATTCAATGCCCTCTGAGGCTAGAAATGAGAGGCGTGGAGCCCTGTTGACTTCAGAAATATTCCTTGAGAGGAGAGATGGCAGTGGGGTGTGAGAGGGTGAACCTAGTGGTGTGAACTCAGGATGCCAAAGGTCTTTTAAAATTTAAAAAAAAAACAGTGTTGAGATTAACAGTGTTGAGATGGGCCCAGGTAGACAGCAAAGGGACTCAGAGATACATACACATGTATCCACTCTCCCCCAAACTCCCCTCCCATCCAGGCTGCCACGTGACACTGAGCAGAGCTCCCTGTGCTGTCCAGCAGGTCCTTGCTGGTTCTCCATGTTAAACACAGCAGTGTGTCCATGTCCATCTCAAACTCCCTAACTATGCCTTGCCCTCATTCTCCCCCCCTGGGAACCATAAGGTTATTACAGAGAATTGAGCAGAGTTCCCTGTAATATTCCATTGTGTGTGTGTGTGTGTGTGTCTGTGTGTGTGTGTGTCTGTGTGTGTGTGTGTCTGTGTGTGTGTGTACCACATTCTTTACCCATTCCTCTGCTGATGGACGCTTAGGTTGCTTCCGTGACTTGACTGTTGTGAATAGTGCTGCAAGGAACATGAGCTCGCATGTATCCTTCCAGATAGTGTAAAAAACTCAATTTCTTTATGATGGAATTCACATAAGACAAATACAAAAAAAATGTACCTTCCTAAAGGACACAGTTTTCTGTGTGTTGACATTTACCCAAGTTTAATCCCCCCAAAACCCAAAGATATACCTTGCTTCCGTCCCTTTAAAAGATTCTCTTGATTCTCTGAAATCGGTCCCCTGCTACCCTTCACATTATCTGGAAGGGGCAGAGTTTTTTTGTTTTGTATCTACTTTTGATTGCAGCGGTCTTTTCTAAATTTTAATATAAATGGGATTATGTATTGTGTTGGTTTTTTTTCCTGATTTTTCCCCCCACTGCTTATAGTTTCGAGATGTGTCTCCTACGGGCCATGCAGACAGCATCAGCTCTGTTGCCATAACTAATTGGTCAGGATGTCTAGACTTGGGTACTATATGCACCTCAGTTGTTTCAACTCTTTGTGACCCCATGGACCACAGCACAGGAGGCTCCCCTGTCCCTCACCATCTCCCAGAACTTACACAGACTCACGTCCATTGAGTCTGTGATACCATCCAGCCATCTCCTCGTCTATCGTCCCCTCCTCCTCCTGCCCCCAATCCCTCCCAGCAACAGAGTCTTTTCCAATGAGAACTCTTCGCATGAGGTGGCCAAAGTATTGGAGTTTCAGCTTCAGCATCAGTCCTTCCAATGAATATTCAGGGTGGATTTCCTTTAAGATTGACTGGTTTGATCTCCTTGTTGTTCAGAAGACTCTCAAGAGTCTTCTCTAGCACCACAGTTCAAAAGCATCAGTGATCGATGAGGGAGTGAGTGAGTGAGTGAAGTCGCTCAGTCATGTTTGACTCTTTGCGACCCCGTGGACTACCAGGCTCCTCCGTCCATGGGATTCTCCAGGCAAGAATACTGGAGTGGGTTACCATTCCCTTCTCCAGGGGACCTTGCCAACCCAGGGGTCGAACCCAGGTCTTCCACTTTTCAGGCAGATTCTTTACTGTCTGAGCCATCAGGGAAGTGATGGTATTACTATAAGTTATCTAAATAAGAGGGAGATTGTCCAACAGGGCTCATGAAACAAGAAGAAGCAACACATTCTTTCTACAGGAAGGAGAATAGTTAAGTATTTCCCCAGAAGGGGTTAAAAGCAAATGACAGAGGACCAAACTGGATTAAGATATTAATTGTAGGAAAATGGAGAAACTTTATTAAGATCAGATGAAGTAGACTTCCGGCCAAGAGTGACTGGCTGAGAGAGAGAAGGATGGTCTAAGATGCCAAGAGCCCAGTGCAGGGGTCCTGGGTTTGATCCCAGGTCAGGGAACCAGGTGCCACATCAGATGCCACACTGCTGCAGCTAAGCATTCAAATACGGCAGTTAAAGATGCTCCGTGGTGCAGCCAAGACCTTGCACAGCCAAAGAAATAAAGAAAATGGAGATTTCTTGCATTGACACGGTCTATTAAAAAACTCCTGCAGTTAAACACAACTCTAAATTGGTGCAGCCGGCTGTGAAAAACAGGATTGAGGTTTCTCAAAAAAACCTTAAAAGAGAGTTACCACGTGACCCAGCAGTTCAGTCCTTGGGTATATATCAGATTAAAAAAAAAACCCTGCTAATTCAAATACACATTTGCACCCCAATCTTCATAGCAGTACTGCTTATAGAGACCTAGATATAGAAGCAATCTAAGAGTCCATGAGCAGAGGAAGGGATAAAGATGACATGGTACACACACACAGTGGAATATTACTCAGCCATAAAAAAAGAATGAAATAATGCTATTTGCGGTAATGTGGGTGGACTTCAGTTCAGTCGCTCAGTCGTGTCTGACTCTTTGCCACCCCATGGACCGCAGCGTGCCAGGCTTCCCTGTCCTTCACCAACTCCCAGAGCTTGCTCAACTCATGTGCATCGAGTCGGTGACGCCATCCAACCATCTCAATCTCTGTCGTCCCCTTCTCCTCCTGCCCTCAGTCTTTCCCAGCATCAGGGTCTTTTCCAGGGAGTCAGCTCTTGGCATCAGGTGGCCAAAGTATGTATCTATGGTTTCATAATAGGTACATAATAGATACTATTTCCATAATAGATACTATATTTGTATGGAGGAGCCTGGTAGGCTGCAGTCCATGGGGTCGCTAGGAGTTGGACACGGCTGAGCGACTTCACTTTCACTTTTCGATTTCATGCACTGGAGAAGGAAATGGCAGCCCACTCCAGTGTTCTTGCCTGGAGAATCCCAGGGATGGGGGAGCCTGGCGGGCTGCCATCTATGGGGTCGGATCGAGTCAGACACGACTGAAGCGACTTAGCAGCAGCAGCAGCAGTAGCAGATACTATTTTCATAGTAGATACTATATTTGTACATTTTAAAATTGTATTCCGCCTTTATAAATATTTCCTCAGGATTATTATGTATGTTTCTGTTGCTGTTTAGTTGCTCAGGTTTGTCCAACTCTCTGCGACCCCATGGACTGTAGCTCACCAGGGTCCTCCGTCCATAGGATTCTCCAGGCAAGATGACTGGAGTGGGTTGCCCTGCCCTCCTCCAGGGGATCTTCCTGACCCAGGAATCGAAACTGTGTCTCCTGCATTGCAGGCGGATTCTTCCCCATCTGAGCCACCTAGGAAGCCTCCTCTGCAAGGAAAGGTGGAGATGATATTGCGCAAAAACCTAGCCTTGACGCACAGCGGCCGACAGCAGAGCGTCGATCGCTGCAAAAGACAACCTTTCCAGCGGCATCTCCCCGCGTGAAGACAAATCTCTCCGTAGGCGTTCTCTCGACTTCCGTAAAATGCCATTTCGTTCCTGAGATTCCTCCTCCTCTAGGCCACTTCATTGTCTGCCTCCCACACACCTTCGCCTGTGGCTGCGAGATTGTCAGAAGCGATTAGTTTCTGTCTCTGAAAGTAAGCCGGTTGAATTCACCCAGGAGACACGATGTTCGGGTGCATTTATGCCTCACAATTAATGCACTTAAAAAAAAAAGGGTTGATAATACACTTCCTCTGGAGAAGAAGAAGAAAAAATGAAAGCGCCTGCACCCATTCATAATGTTTTAAACCATCTCACAGAAGGAAACACGAGTGCAAAAATGGATATTACCATTCTCTACAGCAGCACCTCTATTCCTCTGCAAACACGTTCATCAGCACCATTTTTCTAGCTTCCACGTGCAATATTTGCTTTCCTCTTTCTGACTTACTCTGTGTAACAGGCTGTGACACAGCACAGGAAGGAGAGGGTGTGATGCATTCAGAGAACAGATACAGCTGCTGCTGCTGCTGCTGCTGCTAAATCGCTTCAGTTGTGTCCGACTCTGCGATCCCAGAGACTGCACCTTGTGTAAAATAGCCAGCTTGTGAAAAAGTGCTGTAAAGCACAGGGAACTCAGCCCGGGGCTGTGTGATGACCCAGAGGGCTGGGTGGGGGGCGGGAGGCAGGCTTAAGAGGGGGAGGCTGCAGGAATGCATATGCCTCACTCACGCTGTTGTACAACCAAGACAGGATTATAAAGCAACTTTCCTACATCTGAAAATACATTTAATACAAAGGCAACCTCTGGAGTACTTCTGACCAAAATAATAATAATAATAATAATAATAAGGAGAGAGTAACCTCAATCAAATTATGAGGCAACACCACGTGAGCCCAGATTGAGGCCACTTTCTGAAAAATAACTGATAATCTTCAAAAAATTGAGTTGTGAAAGAGGAAGCCTGGAACTATTTCAGATTAAAAAGGGATAAAGAGACATGACAGCTAAGTGCAACACGTCATCCTGGAGAATTAACTGGAAAGTCTAGGTGAAGGGTATATGATAAAACTTTTGAATTATTCTGAACAAATTTTCTGGGTGCAATAATTTAAAATTTTTAAAATAATAAAAAAGAAATTTCCCAGTGGTTTTTTTCTGTTTTTTTTTTAATGTGGGCCATTTTAAAAATCTTTATGGAATTCATTATCATATTTGCTGTTGCTGTTCAGCTGCTCAGTGGTCCAGAGGCTGAGAACTGCTACACGTAACGGGCTCTGAAGAGGCAAGCTGTTCTCGTTCACTCACTCAGGCGTGTCCGACTCTTTGTGACCCCATGGACTGCAGCACACCAGGCTTCCCTGTCCTTCACTACCTCCTGGAGTTTGCTTCACTAATAAAGAGACAGAGTCTTCACTAATATTTCTGCCTTTCTGCATGCTGATATTTCGCATCAGGTGGGCACTCAGCAATACTTTTCACTAAAAACTCATGACCAGTTGCTTTGAAACCATCCAAAACAAACGCCTTTCATCTCAGATTTGACAGTTAATTTCTGGGTTAGGTTCTCACACCTCTTTGGAAGTATGGGATGGATGTATCTATTGTTTTATGACCTTCTCTGAACTCTTAGCCATCTTAGCATTTGTACAGTTTTGTTATAAATGTTAATAAATCTTAATATGTCAATTACTGTAATATTTTCATACTTCAGTTTTAGTATCTTCAACACTGTCTTTTAGCTAATGAATCACCAGCTCGTGGATAATTGTTTCCACTGCTTGGAGCAGATAGCTGTGCTCTCATAACGGTGCCAGGCAAACTCCTATTCATCCGTCAAAACCCCAACTACATGTTACCATCTCTGGGAAGATTTGTTTTTTCTTGTATCTGTTAATCAATTCCTGTGAAAATCTTTTGTTGATTCTGGTACTGTCTCTGTAGTTCAAGCGTTTCTCTGAATTTACACATCACATTCTCACTGAATGAGCTTCCCTGGTTGGTGCAATGCAGGAGATCCAGGTTTAATTCCTGGGTCAGGAAGATTCCCCTGGAGAAGGGAATGGCTACCCACTCCAGTATTCTTTCCTGGAGAATTCCATGGACAGAGGAGCCTGGTGGGCTATAGTTCATGGGATCACAAAGAGTTGGACAGTACTGTGACTAATGCTTTCTCATTGAATATGCATGTGATTGCCTCCCTCTTCGCCTGTGAGATGTGTTGTGGGTAGAGATTGTATATGTTTATTTTGAGGTTATTTATTTATTCATTCACTTTTCACTCCTCTAATTTTCAGTGTTTGGCACATGGCCTGAAACATGGTGGGGAAAATGTAGTTGAATTTCCATTATTTGCATTGGTTCCCCAAAGACTTTGGAGGATGCTGTTGAAAATCTTACAATGCATGGAACAGGCTCCAGGGCAAAGAATCAGCAGATCCAAATTAACACTTAGTGTCCATTTTTCTAAACCCTGATTATATTAAATTCTCACTCATGGCAAATTCTGCTGTATAATGTGATATTTCTCAAAGCACCAAACAACTATACATTCTGTATAGCGACAATCTGGCAAAGGTAATGTGATTTCATAAGTTGATACTTGTTGGTTAATTGAAGAAGTTTATCAACTGTACAGGGCTCCCCAGGTGATTCACTGCTAAAGAAGCCACCTGCCAGTATAAGAGACACAGGTTCCATCCCTGGGTCAGGAAGATCCCCTGGAGGGGGGCAGGGCAACCCACTCCATTATTCTTGCCTGGAGAATCCCATGGACAGAGGAGCCTGGTGGGCTACAGTCCACGGGGTCACAAAGAGTCGGACATGACTGAATGACTAAGCCCAGCACAGCAGCTCATTAACCTTTTACATTTTATGTGGCTTTTTAAAATTTGTTTATTTTAAGCTATACGTGGGCTTTGTTCCAGAAATATGTTTCCCGAGCCCTTTATTTCCAGAATAAAATCTGGGGATGTGTATCTGGTGTGATTAATCACTCTCTCATGTACTTACTCTTTGTCATGTTAGAAATAAATCCTTGGGTATTTTCTCTGTATGCCTTATCTGTAGTCAGTTCAAACTATGAGCAAGAAGAATAGTGCAGAAAGTTTTATCTAATTTTTTTTTCTACCCTTGTTGACACACGATCCTTTTTGCCAAAGTGAAGAATGGCACAAAAGGGATAATCAAGCACATGTTTCTGATGAAAAGATCCTGAAACTGTGCTTAAAGTGGGCCAGGGAGTTCCCTGGTGGAACAGTGCTTAGGACTCCATACTTGCACTCAGCAGAGGTGAGGGTTTCACGATGACTGAGGGCAGGAGGAGAAGGGGGCGACAGAGGATGAGATGGTCGGATGGCATCACCGACTCGATGGACATGAGTTTGAGCAAAGTCTGGGAGACAGTGATGGATAGGGAGGCCTGGCGTGCTGCGGTCCATGGGGTCGCAAAGAGTTGGGCACGACTGAGCAGCAACGGGGAGCTAAGATCCCACATGCCATGGGGTGTTGGCCAAAAAGTAAAATGGCAAAGAATTAGAATGACGTGAATAGGATAGAATATAATGACAAGTCTGCCATGTATAGTGATATAGCCCTATATTCTCCCTGTCGCAATAGATACAGAGGCAATTTCACTTTTATGAATTCTGCCATCAGTCAGAAGACTTGAAACGCACTCCAATGGGTGAGAGAGATGTTCGTGCAGCTTGGTTTCAGCTGTCAGAGGGCTTATAGGCTGGACAGGGAAGTGGGGTCTTCATCTCATACTATATTCTGATGAGAGAAGGTGTCTGGTCTCATCGGGTGGGTCAGGGAGATTTGGCAGAAGTGAGAGATGGCTGAGAAGCATGGGAACGTTTGAGGGTAGCCTTGCAGAGACAGTGGGCTTCCCTGGAGGCTCAGATGGTACAAGAATCTGCCTGCAATGCCAGAGACCCGAGTTCCATCCCTGGGTTGGGAAGATGCCTTGGAGAAAAGGGTTGACAACCCACCCCAATACTGTTGCCTGGGAGAATCCCATGGACAGAGGAGCCCGACGGGCTAACAGCCCATAAAGTCGCAAAGAGTTGGACACGACTCAGTGACTAATGTTTTCACTTTCACACGTGCATAGAGGTTGACTGGAGAAAGCTCAGCCTATTACTAAACACTGAGAAATGTTTCTTTACACAGTAAAACACAACCTATTTTTTTCTCTTCCTCTTTTTTTAAGTTAATTTTTATTGGCTATCCAGAAGCAGTCAGATCAGTGAATCAAAGGTACAGTTGCAGAAAGCGTGCACATTTAATGCCCATTCCCACAAAATTTAGTTTCCACCTTCCAAATTATAGAGTCTTCATTTCTATTTCTCTTGCTCTTGACTTTTTAAAATTAGTTTTTATTGGACTATAGGTGCTTTACTGTCTTACGTTGGTTTCTGATGTACAGCAAAGTGAATCAGCCATATGTGTACATATATGCCCTCTTTTTTGGATTTCCTTCCCATTCAGGTCAGCAGGGCACTGAGTTGAGTGCCCTGTGCTGTTCAGTAAATTCTCATTGCTGCTGTTCAGCTGCTCAGTCGTGTCTGACTCTCTGCGACCCCATGGACTGCAGCACGCCAGGCCTCCCTGTCCATCACCAACTCCACCAGCTTGCTCAAACTGACGTCCATTGAGCTGGTGATGCCATCCAACCATCTCATCTTCTGTCGTCCTCGCCTCTTCATGCCTTCAATCTTTCCCAGAATCAGGGGCTTTTCTAATGAGTCAGCTCTTTGTATCCAGTGGCCAAAGTATTGGAGCATCAGCATCAGTCTTTTCAGTGAATATTCAGGACTGATCTCCTTTAGGAGGGGCTGGTTGGATCTCCTTGCAGTCCAAGGGACTCTCAAGAGTCTTCTCCAACACCTCAGTTCAAAAGCATCCATTCTTCAGCGCGCAGCTTTCTTTATAGTCCAACTCTCACATCCATATACGACTGCTGGAAAAACCATAGCTTTGACTATGCGAACCTTTGTCTGCAAAGTGATGTCTCTGCTTTTTCATACGCGGTCTATGGTCTTTTTCATACGTGGTCTGTTTGTTGTAGCTTTTCTTCCAAAGAGCCAGTGGCAGGAGGGACGGTGAGAGACAAACAAACTCAAGAGAGATTTTCCAAGTGGGATTGCCAAGATGTGCCGACTCATGGGATCTCGACAGAGGGGGCGATTCTTAGAGACTTGTGCCTTGGAAAGGGACTGTCGGGGATCCAAACTGAGATGAGGAACTCTGGGATGCCACAGTCACCAGTGGCTTTCTGGCAGCGAGGATTAGATGGCGCACTTTGGACAAAGTCAGTGATAAGGGATGTGGGCATCCAAATCAGCATGCCTTGTAGGTGGTAGAAAATAAAAATGAGGAGATGAAAACAATTCAGCCCAGCAATCCCACTGCTGGGCATACACGCCGAAGAAACCAGAATTGAAAGAGACACATGTACCCCAGTGTTCATTGCAGCACTGATTATAATAGCCAGGACATGGAAGCAACCTAGATGTCCATCAGTAGATGAATGGATAAGAAAGCTGTGGTACATATACACAATGGAGTACTACTCGGCTATTGAAAAGAATGCATTTGAATCAGTTCCAATGAGGTGGATGAAACTGGTGGCTGTTATAAGAGTGATGTAAGTCAGGAAGAAAAGCAGTGATACAGTATACTAACACACATATATATGGAATTTAGAAAGATGGTAATGATGACGCTATGCGAGACTGCAAGAGACACAGATGTATAGAACACTCTTTGGACTCTGTGGAAGAAGGTGAGGGTGGAATGATCTGAGAGAATGACATTGAAACATGTATATTATCATATGTGAAATGAATCGCCAGTCCAGGTTTGATGCATGAGACAGGGTGCTCGGGGCTGGTGCACTGGGATGACCCAGAAGGATGGGATGGGGAGGGAGATGGTGGGAGGGGGGTTCAAGATGGGGAACATGTGTACACCCGTGGCTGATTCATGTCAGTGTATGGCAAAACCCACTACAATATTATAAAGTAATTAGCCTCTGATTAAAATAAATAAAAAAGAAAAATTTAAAAAAGAAAAAATAGTTCAGAAACTGCAACTTGATGCTTTAGGGGTGATGACCCACACTCCCCTTCTTCATGCCAAGGCTTCTGTATTTTCTCTAAAGATGGCCATCACCTTGGGAGAACAGTCCCGATTTGCCTGTTTCCTGGGGAAGTACTTAAATTTGGAAGAGATTAGCTGTTATGTAAGATGACAACAGACTGAAACAGAGCCCTTTCGTTCTTCATCCATTCCCCCGGGACCACGAATCACCTGATGCTTAGAACAGATATGCAGTCTCCACGGTCATGTTTGATAAGCTGGACTACTTCTCTTATGGGCAGGGCACTGCCTTTCTCTAAAATAAAATTTATTCTTGGAGTTGAGTTGCGAATGTCCTGTTAGTGTCTGCTGTACAACAAACTGAAACGGCGGTGTGTATATACGTACGTGTCCCCTCCCTCTTGAAACCCATCCCACCCCCCAGGTCATCACAGACTGCTGAGCTGAGCTCCCAGGCTCTACAGCAACTTCCCACTGGGCAGGGCACTGCTGTATCATACGATTGGCCCTAAGTATCCAGCTACCCCTCATGCAAGGAGCGGCGGCTGCGCTGGCGCAGGAGGCCCAAGAGGAGCTACTCCATGTCCAAGATCAGGAGGGGCGACCTCCTCCAAGGTAAGGAGCAGCGGCTGCGCTTTGCTGGAGCAGCCATGGAGAGATAGCCCACGTCCAAGGCTAAGCTTAATGTCCCCATGCCCGAGGTCAGGAGCGGTGGCTGAGAAGAGCATCCACAGAAGGTCAGGGGTGGTGGCCAAGAGGAGCAACCCCACATCCATGGAGCAGCTGCTGCGCAGGTGCAGAGGGCTGAGAGGAGCTCCTCCATGTTCAAGGTCAGGAGGGGCATCCCTGAGGAGATACCCCTCGTCCAAGGTAAGGAGCAGTGGCTGTGCTTTGCTGGAGCAGCCATGAAGTGATACCCCATGTCCAAGGTAGGAGAAACCTAAGTAAGACCATAGGTGTTGTGAGAGGGCATCAGAGGGCAGACACACTGAAACCATAATCACAGAAAACTATCAATCTAATCACACTAGGACCACAGCCTTGTCTAACTCAGTGAAACTATGCCATCCCTGCAGGACAACCCAAGACGGGTGGGTCATGGTGGAGAGGGCTGACAGAATGTGGCCCACTGGAGAAGGGAATGGCAAGCCGCTTCAGTATTCTTGCCTTGAGAACCCCATGAACAGTGTGAAAAGGCAAAATGATAGGATACTGAAAGAGGAACTCCCCAGGTCAGTAGGTGCCCAGTATGTTACTGGAGATCAGTGGAGAAATAACTCCAGAAAGAATGAAGGGATGAAGCCAAAGCAAAAACAATACCCAGCTGTGCATGTGACTGGTGATAGAAGCAAGGTCTGATGCTGTAAAGAGCAATATTGCATAGGAACCTGGAATGTCAGGTCCATGAGTCAAGGCAAATTGGAAGTGGTCAAACAGGAGATAGAAAGAGTGAACGATGACATTCTAGGAATCAGCAAACTAAAATGGACTGGAATGGATGAATATAACTCAGATGACCGTTATATCTACTACTGCAGGCAGGAATCCCTCAGAAGAAATGGAGCAGCCATCATGGTCAACAAAAGAGTCCGAAACGCAGTACTTGGATGCAGTCTCAAAAACGATAGAATGATGTCTGTTCGTTTCCAAGGCAAACCATTCAATATCACAGTTATCCAAGTCTCTGCCCCAACCAGTAACCCTGAAGAAGCTGAAGTTGAACGGTTTTATGAAGACCTACAAGACCTTTTAGAACTAAGTTGAATGGTTCTATGAAGACTTACAAGACCTTTTAGAACTAAAACCCAAAAAAGATGTCCTTTTCATTATAGGGGACTGGAATGCAAAAGCAGGTAATCTGGAAACACCTGGAGTAACAGGCAAATTTGGCCTTGGAGTATGGAATGAAGCAGGGCAAAAGCTAATAGAGCTTTGCCAAGAGAACACACTGGTTCATAGCAAACACCCTCTTCCAACAACACAAGAGAAAACTCTACACATGGACATCACTAGATTGTCAACACTGAAATCAGATTGATTATATTCTTTGCAGCCAAAGATGGAGAAGCTCTATACAGTCAGCAAGAACAAGACCGGGAGCTGACTGGTTCAGATCATGAACTCCTTATTACCAAATTCAGACTCAAATTGAAGAAAGTAGGGAAAACTGTTAGACCATTCAGGTATGACCTAAATCAAATCCCTTACGATTATACAGTGGAAGAGAGAAATAGATTTAAGGGACTAGATCTGAGACAGAGTGCCTGATGAACTATGGACGGAGGTTTGTGACACTATACAGGAGACAGGGATCAAGACTATATCCATGGGAAAGAAATGCAAAAAAACAAACTGGTTGTCCGGGGAGGCCTTACAAATAACTGTGAAAATAAAAGAAGTGAAATGTAAAGAAGAAGAGAAAAGATATAAACAGCTGAATGCAGAGTTCCAAAGAATAGCAAAGAGAGATTAAAAAAAGCCTTCCTTAGCGATCAATGCAAAGAAATAGAGGAAAAGAACAGAATGGGAAAGACTAGAGATCTCTTCAAGAAAATTAGAGATACCAAGGGAACATTTCATGCAAAGATGGGCTTGACAGAGGACAGAAATGGTATGGACCTAACAGAAGCAGGAGATATTAAGAAGAGGTGGCAAGAATACATGGAAGAACTGTACAAAAAAGATCTTCAAGACCCCTGGGTTGGGAGGATCCCCTGCAGAGGGGGGTGGCTACCCACTCCAGTGTTCTGGCCTGGAATTCCAGGGACTATGTAGCCCATGGGGTTGCAAAGCGTTGGACATGACTGAGTGACTTTCACTTGATATATAAAATCGATACCTACTAAGGACCTGCTGTATAGCACAGGGAACTCTTCTCAGTACTCTGCAATCATCTTTATGGAAAGAGAATCTAAAAACAGGTAGATACATAATTTGTATAAATGATTCACTTGCTGTACACTTGAACCTAATACAATATTATGAATCAACTGTACCTCAATAAAAATCTCAATAAAAATCTCTTTTAAAGAAGAGGAAATGAACAATCTGGAAAAAAAAAGTCCTATTTCAGTCTGAAAGTTCCATTGTACTCACACAAAATAACTTATTGTGACCATTAAAGTTTTAAAAATTATTTATTTTAACTGGAGGCTAATTACAGTATTGTGGTGTGTTTTGCCTTACATTGACAGGAATCAGCGTGACCATTAAATTTTTAAAGAATTCATGAAAAAATTATTTTTTGGATTAAAAATGCTGCAATTCAAAGCACTCTCGTCTGTCTTTAGGGGGAAACAGCAAAATCCAGAACAGTCTGGTTGAGACCCTCAAACTGTCCCCATTCACTGTTAATTGCATTATTTTCCACCTCACTTCAATGGCAAAAAGCAGACAGCGCTCGAGCCCGATGTTTGCTAAATTAATCGGTTAGTTGAAAAGAACGCTTGGCTGTAAAGTTCTCTGTACTTCTTTAGAATTTCCCTTGTGGGGACGGACTGAAATTTCTAATTATACTTTACTGGTTTGATGAATCTCTTGTCTGTGACTTTTTCTCCCCGAGGTTATTTCTGCTGGAACAAAGTCAGTTGGGTAAAAAAAAAAAAAAAAAATTAAGTGTGCTCTTCTGCCCTCAGAATTTGGTGGCGTTTCTCTTAGAGCCTATTGGTCCTAATCTAATTACCCAGCGTCAAGAGTCGGTTGTTGGCAGCTGAACTGTGCTGGCAACCGGTAACTTCTTCTGAAACACCAGCCAGCAGACCCATAAAATTAAGAAACAGCATTTCACAGACTGTTTCTTGGAACTTTAAGAGCATTCATGTATTTCCTTAGATGATAATGCATAAAATAGAAACATAACCATGTGCAGTGGGTTTAAAAACTCCTTACGAAAAAGAGTCTGTGTCCACTTTTTGTTTTTTCAATCGACTTTCATTTTGCACACGAGAAGCACTCAGTAAGTGCTGCTGCTCTAAGGGAAGCTGGAATAGATTGCCTCTGTTGGATTTGCAGCTGGTGCAGTGGTAAAGAATCCGTCTTGCATGCGGGAGACGTGGGTTTGATTCCTGGGTGGGGAAGATCCCCTGGAGAAGGAAATGGCAGCCCACTCCAGTCTTCTTGCCTGGAGAATCCCGTGGACAGAGGAGCCTGGTGGGCTACAGTCCACAGGATCACAAAGAGCTGGACACGATTGCGCACCCATGCACAGGATCAAACATTGTGTTCCAGGGCAGTCTGTTACAGATTTTCCTCTAGACGTTAATAGAAAAACCCACATGAACTTTTTGGTGAATCTAGTACCTTTAGCCAGAATCTTTTCCCTCCTACCTGCTGAATCATTTCACTCTTAAACGCTTGAATGTTTCTTTCTTTCTACCACACAGATGGTTCTCACGTGTGCTGTTGATGGTGGCTGTGATGATGGTGGCGATAATGACGTTGGTGGTGATATGGATGATGATGTGAGTGATGGTGGTGGAAATGATGATGTTGCTGATGCTGGTGATGCTGTTAATGGCGATGTTGCTGATGATGCTGAGCTTAGTGGCGAGGGTGGTGATGATGTCAGTGATGGTGGCTATGATGATGCTGCTGATGCTGTTAATGGCGATGTTGCTGATGATGCTGAGCTTAGTGGGGAGGGTGGTGATGATGTCAGTGATGGTGGCTATGATGATGCTGCTGATGCTGTTAATGGCGATGTTGCTGATGATGCTGAGCTTAGTGGGGAGGGTGGTCCTGACGTTAGTGCTGGTGGCTGTGATGATACCGGTAATGCTATTCATGGTGATGGGGATAACGATAGTGATGCTGGTGGTAATGATGATGTTGCTGATGGTGACGATGCTGTTAATGGTGGGGGTGATGACCATGTGTGAGTGACGGTGCTGCTGATTGATCGTCTCGATAATGTTGGTGACGATACTTGCGCTGAGGGTGATTATGACGGCAGCGACGGTGACGTTGGTGGTGACGTTACTGATGCTGCTGCTAGTGTTGACGGTGATAATTACGTTAGCGACCGTGATGACGTTAACGTTAGAACGATGGGGGATGACGATGAGGATGCTGGTGGTGAGGATGATGATGTTAGTGACGATGTTGCTATTAGTCACTGGGAGATGATGTTAATGATTCTGGTGGTAATGATGACTTCATCTCTGTTCTTATTTCAGTTCACTTCAGCCGCTCAGTCGTGTCTGACTCTTTTCAACCCCATGGACTGCAGCACACCAGGCCTCCCTGTCCATCACCAGCTCCTGGGGTTCACTCAGACTCACGTCCATCGAGTCAGTGGTGCCATCCAGCCATCTCATCCTCTGTCACTCCCTTCTTCTCCTGATGCAATAATAGTAGAAACAAACTGAACAGTAAGCATGTGCTTGAATCATCCTGAAACCATCCCCACCCCCATCAGTGGAAAAAAATGTCTTCCGTGAAAGCGGTGGGTGGTGCCGAGAAAGCTTGGAGACCTCTGCCTTGGAGGATGGGAAGCCTCTGTGCTCAGAGATACATGATGAAAATATTCACGTCAGCTTCATTCATCACTACTCCAAACTAGAGATAAACCAAAGTGACATGAACAGTTATAAACCGAAATGACATGAACAGTTGGCTGGTGAGTTAAATTTTGTATTTTTCCATTGAGAAAAAGTTAAATTAATAGTGTGGAAAAAAAAGAAGGAAGATGATGCAGTGAACAGCAGCAGGACATCAAAAATTTTACCTTTGTAAATATAAAAATGCTTGCAATGTAGTCTCAGAGGTGTCCTGCTCTGATTTTACCCCACACCCATTGCCTGCAGCTCATTGATAAATAGTACACTTAGGGAAGCCTTGGTGGGTGCTCTGTGTTGCTTCATTTATTTTTTAAATAGTTATTTTATATTGAAGTGTAGTTGATGTGCAATGTGTTAGTTTCAGGAGTAGAGCAAACTGATTCAGTTGTCCATAGACATGTTTCTATTCTTTTTAAAATTCTTTTCCCATGTAAGTCACTAAAAAGAGTATTGAGCAGAGTTCCCTGTGCTGTCCAGCAGGTCCCTGCTGGTTCTCCATGTTAGATACAGCAGAGTGTCCATGTCCATCCCTAACTCCCTGACTATCGCCTCCCCCATCCTTCCCCCTGGGCACCATAAGGTTATTACAGAGTATTGAGCAGAGTTCCCTGTGCTGGACAGCAGGTCCCTGCTGGCTCTCCATGTTAGATACAGCAGTGTGTCCGTGTCCATCCGAGACTCCCTGACTATCCCTTCCCCTCATAAAACCATAAATTTCTCAAGTGTGTTTCTGTTGTGTAAACAAGTTCATTTGTATCATTGCTTCTAGATTCCATGAATAAGGGAGAATTGTGTTGCTTCATTTTAAAGGTAGCATTTGAAAGACTGTAAGAGTTACTTCTCACAACCTTCCTTAGAGGTTGTAGGAAGCACTTTACAGCCTGTATCACATGAAGAAAGCGATTCTCGGAAGATCAGGCTGATGGCAAGAAAAAGTTGGGGCAGGGGATATTCCTGATAGCGTCACATTCACGGTGGCATCTAATGAGCTGCACTTGCTGTTTTGCAACGTGGAATGTCATTATTCTAGCAAAAATGCAGTTTAGTTCTAAATTCTATCATTTTCCAGCCCCCAGATACTGGAATGACATAATGATGGAGAGAGAATGCACCTACTTGATAGCATTTTCTTGGGAGATAATTAAAATAATTTAATGATGGAAATAAAAATTGTCATATTTTAGGAATTAGAAGACTTGCCATATTTTGAGTTTCACAAAGAAGCAAGAAAGGCAGGCGGTAAAGCCTTTTTTGTTTGGGGAATATGAAAATGTGTTGGAAAAAAATGCTACAGTATAAAAATGTTTTACTCCTGATGTTTATTCTCTGAAATCTGAAAAGAGGTGTTTTTTTTTCTTTCTTTTTGCTATAAATGCATCCATGGGGGATATTCAGTTCAAATGGTTTTAGTCATGCTGAGCTTCTGTAAAGTAAGACAGAATACAGTTTTCCTATTTATTATAGGGGAAATTCCCAAGGTTCTCCATGAATGTTTTATAAGCTGCAAAGTAAAATATGAGCTTTTATCCTGTATTAGTTCAAATCATGATGTATGTGGAAAGCCACAAAATAAGCCATATTTCTAAACATCTTTCCCTACGTGATTCTCATTCCAAATTAAAGTGTCTTATTTTCTAAGTATGCAAAGAGGCATAATTTAAAACTAATCACCAATGTAAATTGGGTTAATGTATATTCACAGACAAATGTCCTGCTCCTAAAATTGCTGTGTATATATTGTTCAAACCAGCAACACGTAGCTCAGTGCAATGAGGGGAAGATTAGATTCACATCTGGATCCATTACCTGACAACTCTATTGACTGTTGAGTTATCTGGTAATTTTCTTAACCTATATGAGGGCTTTACTGTGAAAGTAAATAGTACCTGCGTCTTCCCCGGTGGCCTAGTGGTTAAGATTTCCCCATCGAAAGCAGCGGGTGTGAGTTTGATCCCTGGGCAGGGAGCTAAAATCCCTCATGGGATTTTTTTTTTGCCCTTGTGGTCAAACACACACACACACACACACACACACACAACAAACCCAAAACAGAAAACAGAAACAGTATTGTAACAAAATTCAATAAAGACTTTTAAAATGGTCCACATTAAAAAAATCTTAAAGATGCAAAGGAGGAAAAGAAAAACAACAGATGATACCTGATAAATAGCACAGAATGCAAAACTCAATGTGTCTAAAGCACTGCGATGACATCATAATTTTTTTTGTTGTTGTTCGTAACGGAAAGGAAAGCCCATTAAGCAGATTGCCACATGTGGGGATCTCTAGATTTGCTTTTAGTATGGTTTAGTGTAAATACTTCAACACTGGTGCATTGGTTTGGGGGTAAGTCAGTAGTACAAATGACATGTATTCACTCAACTAGCCCAGTTAATGGAATCATTAAGTTGTTTATTCTTAAAATGGAAATAAGTCACCAACCCGCCTGGCAATGCAGGAGACATAAGAGATATGAGTTCGATTCCTGGGTCTGGAAGATCCCCTGGAGCAGCAAATGGCAACCCACTCCAGTATGCTTGCCTAGAAAAATCCCATGGAGAGAGGAGCCTGGCGGGCTGCAGTCCACAGGATCACAAAGAGTTGGACACGACTGAGCTTGCATGTAGGAGATGAACAAGCTGCAAGACCAGAGGCCATGCAGTCAACTGATTTTATGAAGCTAGAGCTTAGAAAAGAGGCCATGGATACACGCTACACCATCAATCAACTGATACAGAGATGGGCCTGAAAGCATAGAACAGACGCAATAGCCAAGACCTGGAAGCAACCTCAGTGTCCATCGACGGGTGGGTAAAGAAGATGCCATCCCGTCCATATATATGATGGAATACCGCTCAGCCATAAGGATGAAGCAATGTCATTTGGAGCAACATGGATGGACGTCCAGGAGAGCATACTCAGTGAATAAGTCAGGCAGAGAAAGACAAATGCCATATGGTTTTACTCACATCTGGAGCCTAAAAAATGCAACAGACTCGTGAACATAAGAAAAAGAAGTAGACTCACATATACAGAGCACACTTCTGATTCCCCGTGGGGAGAGGCGAAGGCGAGGGGCCGAATAGGGTCAGGGGATTAAGAGGTGTAAGCTATTAGACATGAGTTAAGCTACAAGAATGCAGTGTACAGCACAAGGAATATACCTGTTTCATAGTAAGTATACATGGAGTATAACCTTTAAAAATGGAAATACTCCTGTAACATATAACGTCATACAGTTGCTGTGCTGTGCTTAGACGCTCAGTCGTGTCTGACTCTTTGCAACCCCATGGACTCTAACCCGCCAGGCTCCTCTGTTCCATGGGAATTCTCCAGGCAAGAATACTGGAGTGGCTTGCCACTTCCTTCTCCAGGGGATCTTCCCGACCCAGGGATTGAACCCAGGGTCTCCGGCATTGCAGGCAGATTCTTTGCCATCTGAGCCTTCAGGGAAGCTCGTACGGTAACGATACTTCAATTTTTAAAACGTCTAGAGAAAAACATAGTAAAATTGGAAAGCCCAAACAAAACAGAGCCCAAAACTAAGCAGAGATTCATGATTCAGCTGGAATCAAATATCTTACATGTGATGTTGCTGTAATGGGCATTAAAACCAACTTGTTTGGGGGTAAAATACCAAGTTGCCTTGCAGACATTAATGAGGTGTATGGTTCTCTCTATATATGACAGGTACCCATAGCAAACTTGGATCACAAAGTATTTTGTTAATTTTATGAAAGGATAGTGGATTTACAGTGTGTCTTAGTTTCAGGTGACTAGCAAAGTGATTCAGTTACATACATATGTTCATTTGGTCTCAGATTTCTTTTGCATACAGGTTATTAGAGAGCGTTGAGTAGAAATCTCTATGCTATACAACCGGTCCTTGTTGGTTACCCATTTTAGATATGGTAGTGTGTATATTTTAATTCCAAATTCCTATTTTATTCCCCCCACCTTTTCCCTTTGGTAACAATAAGTTTTTTTTTTTTTTTTAAGTCTGTGAGTCTGTTTCTGTCTTGTAAATAAGTTCGC
>SJYF01000861.1:617110-643042 GCA_006410515.1 Procapra przewalskii
TTGTAAATAAGTTCGCTTCTATCATTAAAAAAAAAAATTCCACATATGAGTGATACCAAATATTTGTCTTTCTCTGCCATTTTGCACTTGGTCCGATCATCTCCCTTACTTCTAGTCAGTTATCTAAAGCTGTTGTAGTTCTCTTTGTTTTTGTTTCATTTTACTGGTGCTTTTATTTTCTGGTGAAAAAGAAGGTGTCGCCTTAGGTGCCTCAGTGTCAGTCACTCAGTCGTGTCAGATTCTTTGCGACCCCTTGAGCCCGCCAGGCTCCACTGTCCATGGGGATTCTCCAGGCAAGGATACCGGAATGGGTTGCCATGCCCTCTTCCTGGAGATCTTCCCCACCCAGGGATCGATCCCAGGTCTCCCGCATTGGCAGGAAGATTCTTTACCATCTGAGCCACCGGAGAAGCCCAAACTTGCCCCTGGTTGCAACTTTCTTTGTGGATGGAAATTTATCCATTTGAAGAAGCCCTAACTGGACCCCACTGTTCACGCAGCTTCATGCTGGAGGTCGGCTCCTGTCCAGGGAGGTTTGAGAAACAGCTTTTATATTTTTTATTATTTTTTAAAAATTTAAATTGTTTATTTTAACTGGAGGCTAATGACGTTATAATATCGTATTGGTTTTGCCATACCTCAGTATGAATCCTCCACGGGGGTACATGTGTTCCCAATCCAGCTTTTAAAATACCGGCTTTGACTAAATGCCTTCCTAAAACGCCGACGTGTACTCTTCAGTCAAGATGTATGATGAATTCCTGCTCCCCAAGTTAAAACTATGGTGTTAAAGGACATATGGTGTGTATTTCTTGCCCTTTAGCAGTGGTTTTTTCAAAGTGTTCTGCACAACTGCAGGCAACACTGTGTTCTGTCTGGGGCTCTCCTGCAGAGCAAGGCCCTTAAATTTCCACTTTGGTTCCCCTCACCAGAGAGTCTGGTATAGTTACTGAATATAGTTGCTCGGGGTTCATTGCCTCACGTTGAAATCACATCTTTCACCATAACCTGACATGATATTGAAAGACTTTCTGAGGATAATACCGAGACCACTGGTTCTAAACTGCGGTGAGGAGCATTTTTGGTTTTCTCATTGGGATGAGGGTGCTATTGCCCATGGCCGGTAAGGACCAGGGGCTCTTTTTTTTTTTTTTAATGTGTTATTTAAATCTATTTATGTTTGATTGAAGGATAATTGCTTTACAGTACTGTGTTGGTATTACAGTATTAACCAAACGTCAGCATGAATCAGCTATTGGTTAACTTATGTCCTCTCCCACTTGAACAGGGGGGATAAATAGACAATGCCTTATCTATTTATTCTATAAATGAAAATGATTCATCTATCTGTTTATCATCAATCTATACATCTTCTTAAGAAAATGTATTTATTTTTATTTGGAGGATAATGGTTTTGCAATATTGCGCTGGTTTCTGTCATATATCAACAGGAATCAGCCGTAGATAGACACATGTCCCCTCCTTCTTGAGCCTCCCCGCCACCCTATCTCACCCTTCTAGGATGGCACAGAGCCCCGGATTTGAGCTTTCTGTGTCATACAGAAAATTTCCATGACTAGGGATGGCTGTGATGGTCAGGACGGGCTCCACCAAGGGGAACTCTCTGACCCCCCGATGTCAATAGCACAAAGGCTGAGAAACCCTGGTGCAGAGCAGCAGTTATGATGGAATGGTGCTCTCTGCACTTCTGGTTTCCCATCGGGACCAGCTGTGATGAGAGGCATGTTTTGCTACAACGTAATCGGCCTCACCTTCAGCAACACACAATGTTAAATGCCGAAGAACAAATAAAGCAAGACTGTAGACTCAGAGTTTAGTGCAGTTCGGCAGGTAGTGATGGAAAATATTGCCCTCTTAACTGCGGGGATTGAGAAAGTGGATACAATGTGGAGAGGCGGGCCTGGAAACGAACCTGTCTAATATAATACAGAAAGATGCTCAGAACAGAGTGGGGGCAAGATGGTGTAAAGATGTTCAGAACAGAGTGGGGGCAAGATGGTGCAAAGATGCTCAGAACAGAGTGGGGGCAAGCAGTGTTACTTACCACTTTGTGTGCAAAGGTGGATTATATTTCATAAGGGTAATTTGAACTCCCAGAATAGACAACTATGATTGATAGTCTAAGATGGATGAGATTGGTGCATAGGGGAAGGGATAGATGAGATAGATATAGATATGATCTTATCTATAAATAAATAGGTAAGATAGATGGATGATAAGTAGACAATAGATAGATGATAGGTCAGTAGGTTGATTGATAGATAGTAGATAGACATAGATGGTATAGGTGATACAGAATAGATACACACAGATGATAGCAGATAATAGATTAGATAGATGTTAGGTAGGTACTTTGATAGATACAGAGGATAGAAAATAGATACAGGTAGATGATAAATAGGCAATAGATGATACATTAGATAGATGTTAGGTAGGTACTTTGATAGATATAGATAATAAAAATATACATAGGTGATAAATAGGCGATAGATGATAGATTAGATAGATGTTAGATAGTTTGATATAGATGATAGAAAATATAGATAGGTGATAAACAGGCAATAGATGATAGATTAGATAGATGTTAGGGAGGTAGTTTGATAGATGATAGCTGATACATGTTGGAGGTAGATACAGATACACAGAGCATTTGTGTATAAATAGCAGTAATAAAATAAGAAAATGGTGTTTAGGAGCTCTTCCTGGAAATTCCTGTAGTTTGCCCCTCTCAATGCCGTGTTCAGAGTTGCTACAGTGTTGAAAAAAAGCGATCATGCTGTAGTGAGGTGAGCTAAGCAAAACTGCTCTGCCTCAGGCGGGAAGGAATGCATGCATATTACGGGACTGGGAAAAGAAAGCAGGTGTAGAGGAAAAGGTAAAATTGCTGACAAGAGAGACTGTAACTGATGAAATGAGATAGAATAAAGAAGCCATTACGAGACAGACAGTGCACGTAGAGGAGAGAAGATCTGAAAGTCGAGCCTCATTCTGAGGCTGGAAGGGAGGGAGGGACGTGGGAGGAGGGTCCTGAAAGAGAAAGGTGGGGATGGAGTTTGGTGGGGAGGTGCAGGAGGAAGGGGAAACGTTCAACCCGGACACAGACAAATTGGGATCTGGGCTCTTGGGTTACGGGGCCTTCCCTGGTGGCTCAGCTGGTAAAGAATCCACCTGCAATGTGGGAGACCTGGGTTCGATCCCTGGGTTGGGAAGATCCCCTAGAAAAGGGAAGGCTACCCACTCCAGTATTCTTGCCTGGAGAATCCCATGGACAGAGGAGCCTGGTGGGCTACAGTCCGTGGGGTCACAGAGAGTCAGGCATGACAACAACTTTCAGTTTTTCTTGGGTTATAGAAGACAGTCATAGATTCTTTTTTTTGATATTGTAGTATAGCCAAAATCACTGCAAATAGTGACTGCAGCCATGAAATTAAAAGATGCTTACTCCTTGGAAGGAAATTTATGACCAACCTAGACAGCATATTAAAAAGCAGAGACATTACTTTGCCGACAAAGTCTGTCTAGTCAAGGCTATGGTTTTTCCAGTGGTCATGTACGGATGTGAGAGTTGGACCATAAAGAAAGCTGAGCACTGAAGAATTGATGCTTTTGAACTGTGGAGAAGACTCTCAAGAGTCCCTTGGACAGCAAGGAGATCCAGCCAGTCCATCCTAAAGGAAATCAGTCCTGGCACTGGAAAGACTGATGTTGAAGCTGAACCTCCAATCCCTTGGCCACCTGATGCAAAGGGCTGACTCACTGGAAAGCACCCAGATGCTGGGAAAGATTGAGGGCAGGAGGAGGAGGGGACGACACAGGATGAGATGGCTGGATGGCATCACTGACTCGATGGACATGAGTCTGACTGAACTCCGGGAGTTGCTGATGGACAGGGAGGCCTGGAGTGCTGTGGTTTGTTCATGGGGTCACAAAGAGTCAGACACGACTGAGCGACTGAACTGAAGTGATAGCTGATTAACAATGTTGTGGTAGTTTCAGGAGGACAGCAAAGGGCCTCAGCCATACATGTCCATGGATGCATATCCATTCTCCCCCACCTGGCCTTCCCAGGTGGCACTTGTGGTAAAGAGTCAGCCTGCCCCTGCAGAAGTAAGAGACGTGAGTTCGATCCCTGGGTGGGGAAGATCCCCTGGAGGAGGAAATGGCAACCCGCTCCAGTATTCCTGCCTGGGGAATCCCATGGACAGAGGAGCCGGGCAGGGCTGCAGTCCGTGGCGTTGCAAAGAATCACACACGACTGAGTGACTGAACATGCACGCTCCCATGAAATTCATTTGTCAGGAGGAGACCCCCCTTCGGACAATATCCAGAAGATTCACAGGAGATGATTGATGATGTCTTTCTCGACAAATTCTTCCAAGATTGGAAGGTGTGACTCCGTTGAAGACTTTTGTTGGTGGGATGAAGAGGGTGATGGGTTATATGTCAGATGCTTTAACCTGATCTCATAAGAAGGCTGCCCTTTTTTTTTTTTTTTTTTTAACAAGAGTGAAGTGCATGCTAAGCCATTTCCATCGTGTCTGACTCTTTGTGACCCCGTGGACTGTAGCCCACCAGGCTCCTCTACCCATGGGATTCTCCAGGCTATAAGAGTGGAGTGGGTTGACATTTCCTCCTCCAGGGGATCTTTCTGACCCAGGGATAGAACCCAGGGGTCTTATGTCTCCTGCATTGCACCACCTGGGAAGCCCTGCAAGAGCTAAAGGCCTCCTCAGATCCTTGATTCTATGGTCCTGGGACTCACCCATTTAAGGGGTGGGAGAAAGGATTATGGGTGATGAAGTCTATTCAGGCTAGCACCACTGGATTCTACAAATGCATGAACTCCTTTTCACTTGCATTCTCCGCATCACTGGCACCTCAAACCCAGCTTGACTTTCTTCCTTTGACAAATGTCTCCAAGTAGGAACTGGTGCGTTGACATTAGAGATTTATGACTATCTCCTGAAACATATTATATAAAGCTGCAGGTGGGAAGCCACATGTTTTATTCAAGGACAGGTTGGGCAAAATATCCTTGGGCTTGAAAAAAAAAAAAGAATACTTTTAAAATAGACTGGGATTAGCTAGTCTAGGAGAAAAAAAAAGTAAGTGTGACCACATGCAGGGACCTGTTTGTGGCAATTGCTCTCTCTTATTTCAAAGATCAGCGTATGCTTATATGCCCTAGGGTGGGGTTTTTAGGATGCAAGTATGGAGACATCAAGTTTGGGGAAGCACAAACAGGACTGCACTGAAAATTGCTTGATAAAGAATGAATGAATATAGGCCCTTCCCTGGTGGTCCAGGTTCAATTCCCAGTCCTTGGATCATTGGAAGGACTGATGTTGAAGCTGAAACTCCAGTACTTTGGCCACCTGATGCAAACAGCTGACTCATTGGAAAATACCCTGATGGGAAAAGACCCTGATGCTGGGAAAGATTGAGGGCAGGAGGGGAAGGGGACGACAGAGGATGAGAAGGTTGGATGGCATCACTGACTCAATGGACGTGAGTTTGGGTGAACTCCGGGACTTGCTGATGGACAGGGAGGCCTGGCGTGCTGTGGTTCATGGGGTTGCAGAGTCGGACATGACTAAGCGACTGAACTGAACTGGTGGTCCAGTGATTAACACTTCACCTTTCCATGCAGGAGGTGCAGGTTCGATCTGTAGTCAGGGAGCTAAGATTCCACTTGCCCCACGGCCAAAAAAACCCCCCAAAACATAAAACAGGAATGATATTGTCACAAATTCAATAAAGGCTTGAAAGGTCCACATTTAAAGTAAACTTTAAAAAGAATGAATGAATACGTACTGGAATTCAAATTTAACTTTACAGTCAAGGATCTCTGAATCCATTCTGTGACACCACTGTTCATTCTGTGAGTTGGGAGATGGTTTCGTGTTGAGATTTATTTATCATATGCATCTGTGTGGACGAAGACTTGGAAATCGGCATGATTCCTAGGGTCTCAGGCTGTGGGAGAATGTCAAGTGTGGGCTGATTAATGACAGATATTTAGGGGTTTCAAGATGGGCTTGGCAAGTGGCCTGAGCCTGTTGGCAAGGATTCTTTTTTTTTTTTTTCTTATTCATTTTGGTTTATTTTTAGTTGGAGGATCATTGCTTTACAATATTGGGCTGGTTTCTGCCATACATTAGCATGAATCAGCCACAGGTATACATATGCACCCTCTCTCTTGAACCCCCCTCCCCCCATCCCATCATTCTAGGTTGTCAGAGAGCCCCAGTTTGAGCTTCCTGAGTCTTGCAACGAATTCACCCTGGCTGACTCTCTTAAATCATCCCACCCTCTCCATTCCCCTCCGGGTCCACAAGTGTGCTCTCTCTGTCTGTAACTCCCTTGCTGCTCTGCAAATACGTTCATCAGGATCACGGTTCAAGATTCCACATGGATACTTTAATACACGATATTTGTCTTTCTCTTTCTGACTTAGTTCACCCTGTGTAATAGGCTCTAGTTTCGCGCACCTCATTAGAACGGATTCAAATGCGTTCCTTTCTTATGGCTGAGTAATATTCCATTGTGTATATGGTTTCCTCAGGGTGTGTATACACACACACACACACACACACACACACACACACACACACACATATATATTCCTACCAAGAGCCTCAGTCAAGCATTTTCATCGGGGCCATTTGCTTGACTGCATTTCTGCACCTGAATTCTTCCTCAGTTTCCCTTTTGTGAGGTCAGCAATTGCTCTAAAAATCTCATTGTTTCTAGATTTTTAGATTATCACAGGTTCTTAGATGGCATTTTTTTCCCCCTACAGCTATAATCCAGGGAGGAAATGGCCAGTTACATCTGTTTGCCGTAGTTTTAGAAAAGATGGATTCTTCTCTCGAGAGCCTGGCCAGTCTCCAGGGGTCTTTTCCAAATAGGAAAGTCTATGTTTTAATAGAATCAGACCTCATTCGTTCTTGATTAAACAGTAGCAGATGGATAGTACCTGAGGTTTTGAAGGCTAGTTTTACTCTCAGGGCAAACAGAATTGTATGTTATGTAATAGATGAGGTCCTCTGAATTGAGCTTTTCCTCTGAATTGAGTTTTCCTCTTTAGGACAGTTGACAGTTGGGCTGGGCAATTCTTGGTGAAGGGGGCCGTCTTATATATTGTAGGACGTTTCCTGGCGCCCCTGGTCTTCACCCATCAGATGTCAATAGTTCTTCTCCACTCGCAGCAACCCAAAGTGTCTTCATGAGTGCACTCGTTCAGTGATGTCCGACTGTTTGCTACGCCATGGGCTATAACCCACCAGAATCCTGTTTGTGGGATTCTCCAGGCCAGAATTCTGGAGTCGGTTGCCATGGCCTCCTCAGTTGCTGACAAAACTCCCCTTGAAGGCAAAATAACCCCTGGTTGAGAACACCTGCTTCAGCGATATCCCTGACAAAAAGTATTATAATTGTTAAAATGTTAACCTTCTCCTGTATGGAAACCTCCTTGAAGGCATAGTTCTCATGCTCAGATTTTACTGGAGGACAGGAAAAATTATTCATGTTTAAGGAGGATAGCACAATATATACAAACTTCAAAGACTCCTGTTTTGGTCTAACACTGGCCGCAGTTGTGTCATATGTAAAGCAAAATGAATGATTTTGTCTCTTTAGTAACCGTATGCAATGACGTTCATGATCAGTGATAGTAAAGCATGAGAAGAGAGGACAACTAAAATGGCTTTACTTTAACATGAAGGAAAATGGTTTTTTTAGTTGCAAAAGTAAAATCAAAAACTTGCAAAATTAAAAACGTGTGTCTTTAGTTTTTGTTTTAGGTGTAGTTGATGTATAATATGATCTAAGCTTCAACTCTGCGATACAGTGACTCAATATTCTTCAAGGTTACATTCCTTTTAAACTTATTATAAAGTATTGACTATATTCCCTGTGCTGTGTGGCAGCCCACCAGGCTCCCCCGTCCCTGGGATTCTCCAAGCCAGAACACTGGAGTGGGTTGCCATTTCCTTCTCTGATGCATGAAAGTGGAAAGTGAAAAGTGAAGTTCCTCGGTCGTGTCCGACCCTCAGCAACCCCATGGACTGCAGCCCACCAGGCTCCTCCATCCATGGGATTTTCCAGGCAAGAGTACTGGAGTGGGGTGCCATTGCCTTCTCTGGCAAAATACTGACTACCTTCCCTGTGCTGTAGAATATATCTTTGTAGCTTATTTCATGCACAATAGCTTGTACCTCTGAATACCCTTCTGGTGGGACAGTAAGCTACTTCATTCCTAGTGAAAGGACTGTTCACCACTCCACAGGCACCCTGTGAAGGTAAAGATTGCAAGAGCTAGTCAATAAAGGAGCCGTGAGGGCTTCCCTGCCCATCTGGTGGTTAAGACTTCCGCTTGCAATGCAAGAGCGGCAGGTTTGATAGCTGGTCTGGGAACTAAGATCCCACGGTGCCCTGTGGCTGAAGAAACAAGACATAAAATGGAAGCAGTGTTGCAACCCCTTCAATAAGGACTTTTTGAAAGTGGTTCACATCAGAGAAATTAGACAAAAGCGAAAAGAAACAAGGAGACCACGGACAAAATGGCAGAATCTGCTCAACGGGGCTTAAAATATTAGCTTCAAAAGCATGCACGTAGATGAAATTAGGTTGTCGGTATATCGATGTGGTTCTGTTCAATGCTTGATTTTATTTACGGCTGTGCTGGGTCTTTCTTGCTGTGTGGGGGAACTTCTTGCAGCAAGCAGGGGCTACTCTAGCTGGAATGTGTGGGCTTCTTATTGCCATGGCATCTCACGTTGCAGAGCACCCAGCTCTAGGCACTCAGACCACAGAAGTTGTGTCTCCTAGACCCTAAAGTGTGGACTCAGTACTTTCGGTGCATGCACTTAACTGGGATCTTCCTGGACCGGGGATTGAACTGGCGTCCCCCACACTGCAAGGCAGACTCCCAACTAGCGGGCTGGCAGGGAAGGCCCACTGTGGATTTTGAAGTACCCGTGGTCCAAGAAGATAAACCTGAGCTGACGGTGCTGAGATAGGTCCCGGTGATTCTTAGAAAAAAAGGTGGCTCTTCAGAGAATGGCCACCATGAAGAGATGGATGGTGTGTGTGTGTTAAGTGGATGGTGGGCATACATCTGTAGGGTTATCAGGACTACGTCTGAAGAAGTTTCTTACCAAGTGGTACATGTTGGCAGGGCAGGGGAGATGTTCTAAAGTCTTTCAGTTTGCTTTTACAGGTTTTTTTTTTTTTTTAAATGAGACTATAATTGCTTCCAGAGAAGGCAATGGCACCCCACTCCAGTACTCTTGTCTAGAAAATCCTATGGCTGGAGGAGTCTGGTGGGGTGCAGTCCATGGGGTTGCAAAGAGTCAGACATGACTGAGCGACTTCCCTTTCACTTTTCACTTTCATGCATTGCAGAAGGAAATGGCGACCCACTCCGGTGTTCTTGCCTGGAGAATCCCAGGGACGGGGGAGCCTGGCGGGCTGCCATCTCTGGGGTCACACAGAGTCGGACACGACTGAAGCGACTTAGCAGCAGCAGCAGGATAATTGCTTCACAATATTGTATTAGTTCTGTTGTGCAAGAAACTGAATCAGTCATACAGGTTTGCATAAACACACTCATGTATGGATTCTGACAAACCAACTGCAATCTTTTGGGAAGGGCTGCTTGAGGGATTTGTGACCAGATGATAATGGGACGGGGGAATAGAATCTTACTGGAAAGAAAAGGTGGATGTGATTAAGCGAAAAGAAAGATGATAAAGCAATGTGAGTCTCTCTGTGTAGAGAATGTATTTGCATGTGATGAAAAGATCTGGAGAGACGCATACTGAAATGTGACTCGTGGAAATCACGTGGGGGTAGGGATCTGACGTGTTTCGTTATTTTTACTGTCTGTGTTTTCATCTGTTCTGTACTGCACAGATATTTGTTGTTGCTGCTTACTTGCTAAGTCACGGCCAACTCTTTTGTGACCCCATGGACTGTAGCCCTCCAGGCTCCCCCGTCCCTGGGATTCTCCAGGCAAGAACGCTGGCGTGGGTTGCCATTTCCTCCCGTACGTTGTTGTTGTTGTTCAGTTGCTAAGTTGTGTCTGACTCTTTGCAACCACGTAGACCGCAGCATGCCAGGCTTCCCTGTCCTTCACCAACTCCCAGTGCTTGCTCAAACTCATGTCCACAGAGTCGGTGACGCCATCCAACCATCTCCTCCTCTGTCGTCCCCTTCTCCTCCCGCCTTCAATCTTTCCCAGCATCAGGGTCTTTTCCAATGAGTCGGTTCTACGCATCAAGTGGCCAAAGTATTGGAGCTTCAGCTTCAGCATCAGTCCTTCCCATGAATATTCAGGACTGATTTCCTTTAGGATGCACTGGTTGGATCTCCTTGCTGTTCAAGGGACTCTCAAGAGTTTTCTCCAGCACCATGATTCAAAAGTATGAATTGTCTGGTGCTCAGCTTTCTTTCGGAGAAGGCAATGGCACCCCACTCCAGTGCTCTTGCCTGGAAAATCCCATGGATGGAGGAGCCTGGTGGGCTGCAGTCCATGGGGTTGCTGAGAGTTGGACACGACTCAGTGGCTTCACTTTCACTTTTCACTTTCATGCAATGCAGAAGGAAATGGCAACCCACTCCAGTGTTCTTGCCTGGAGAATCCCGGGGACGGCGGAGCCTGGTGGGCTGCCGTCTATGGGGTCGCACAGAGTCGGACACGACTGAAGCGACTTAGCAGCAGCAGCAGCAGCTTTCTTTATGGTCCAGCTCTCACATCTGTACATGACTACTGGAAACACCATAGCTTTGAGTATGTGGCCCTTTGTCAGCAAAGTGATGTCTCTGATTTTTAATATGCTGCCTAGGCTGGTCATAGCTTTTCTTCCAAGGACCAGGAGTCTTTTAATTTTGTTTGGGTACCCACTTGTAAATTTCTACTGCCTCCTTTAGAAATGATGACAGTCAATTTTTTTTTTCTCAAAAATGCACTGGCCCATTTCAAAAAGAACAGCCATTCATGAATTTTGCAGAGTGTGTGAAGACACAGAATAGGCATGGACTGACCTTTTGAAAAACAATTTTTTCTGGAAGGTGTCATCTGAGCATTCAAGGTCTTTCACATTGCCTTCTGATTATATGGAGACGAATCAGCTGAGAATATAATGAAGACCAATGCCACCTGTCTATCGACTGTTTCATTTCTCCCTTTATTTAATTACTGAAATTTATTTATCAGTCAATTTGCCTTGATTGGTTTCTTTAATTATAAGGAAACTTGAAGGGTGAATGGGGTGCTGCTGAAATTACATTAGCTGTCTACCAAGGGCCTTGCAATTATAAAGTTTTCTTCAGTTTGTATCAGTTTGATTAATGCATCACTTCTACTCTGCTTTATCTTCCGCTAAGGTCTGAGCGTGGTAGAAGAAGGGGGAGAAAACTGAATGGCAATATTAGAGATGATCCTTCAGATATGGAAAAAAGATCACGTGCAGTTTTATTAATACAGTTTAATGAGGACAGGAGTGGTTTAAGCCGTCTGGATCAGTTACTATATTTGCTGTCATTTTCAGCACGGTTCGTCTTTTTTTTCTTCCCAAAGACTGTGTGGCCTCATAATTAATTTTAATCAAAGTTTTATTGAGTTGCAATCCACATATGAAGTTTATACTTGTTACTTTAAAAACTTGGAATTTACTGTGGAAAAGCTTTTTAAAAGCATTTCCTAATTTGTTTGGCCGTGCTGGATCTTAAATGCAGTAAGCGTGTTCTTTCAGTTGTGGCACGTGGGATATAGTTCCCCGACAAGATGCGGAACCCTGGGCTGCCTGCACTGGGAGTGTGGAGCCTTGGGCCCTGGACCAGCAGGGAAGTGCTGGAAGTTACACTTTTAAAGTGTCCTTTTCCCTGGCTTCTGGTATACTCAGACCAGTTACAGCCCAGGGATTTATACAGAGAGATTCCTTCTACATGTGATTTTCAGGGCTTTAGGTCTGGCTTCCCTAGAGTTGTATATCTGTCTCCGCTTTCTTATTTCAGGATGCTTTTATCACCCCCTGTAAGAAACTTAAAGCTGTGTCAGACTCTTTGGGACCCCACGGACTATACAGACCCAGGAATTCTCTGGGCCAGAATCCTGGACTGGGTAGCCATTCCCTTCTCCAGGGGATCTTCCCAGCCCGGGGACTGAACCCAGGTCTCCCGCATTGCAGGTGGATTCTTTACCAGCTGAGCCACCTGGACGGGTTTCATTCATTTGCAGGCATGTCCCATCTTCTTTTCTCTCAACCAGCAGTGACCATGAATCTCCTTTCTCTATATATTTGCTTCTTCTGAGCATTTCCCATTGACTGGGTTAGAGTTTATGTGGCGTCTTCTGTCTGGATTCTTTAGCTGAGGAGGGTAATGTTGGCAAAGCTAAGCTGTCTTGTAGGGTGCATCAGTCTTTCATTTGTTTTTATGGTTGAATCACTTTCTACTGAGTGGTGCGTATGTACGTTCTTAGCTGTGTGCGACTCTCCATCCATTGACAGGCATTTGGTTTGTTTCCACCTTTAGCCTCTTATGAATAATAATAGTATGCGTGTTCATATGTTTTCCTCTGGACTCTCGGTTTTTCTTGGGTATGTATCGAGGAGTTACATGGTTGGGTCACGTGGTCACCCTGCGTTCAGCCAGTGAGAAACTCTCAGACTCTTCCCAAGTCGCCGACACGTCTTACGTTCCACCAGTAGCAGGTGAGAATCCCAGTTTCTCTACATCCTGCCCAGCACCTGTTTCTGGCTCTTTTCTCTTTTAGCCACCCAGCAAAATGTAGATGGTGAAAATTCTCATCTTAAACACTGAAGGAGCTAGAGCTGATCATACCACGTGACTCATACTATGGTATCACTTCTATGTGGAATCTTAAAGTAATTATGCAAATGAAATCATGTCTAAAACATCAACTCGCAGACAGAGAAGTCAATTGTAAGGTTACCAAAGGGGAAAGGGGTAGAGGGATAAATTAGGAACTTGGGATTAAGAGACACACACTACTATATACAAAATTGAAGGCAGGAGAAGGGGATGACAGGGGATGAGATGGTTGGATGGCATCACCAGCTCGATGGATATGAGTATTAGGAAGTGCTGGGAGTTGGTGATGGACAGGGAGGCCTGGCGTGCTGCAGTCCATGGGGTCGCAAAGAGCTGGACATGACTGAGCGATGGAACAACGATTACGTACAACAAATAGCCAACAAGGACCTACTGAATAGCACACGGAACTCCGCTCAGTATCTTGTAATAACCTATGCTGGAGAAGAATCTGAAAAAGGAATATATATGTTTGCTTCTGCATTTTCTCACTTCCCTGGTTGAATTTATTCTTTGCAACTTGGGCAAGGTCAAAGGGAGACCAAAGCTTTTCTACAGACTGGAAGCAGGGGGCATGGGTGTGTGTGTGTGTGTGTGTGTGAATGTAACGCGTGTCTGTCTGTCTGTTCCTAGGAAGCACCTGGAGCCTCCTGCTTGACTTGAGTATAAGTGAACCTTTTGGAAATTTAGCGTCGGATCTTTATAGACCTGTGCGTATCTGAGTCCCCAGGAGCTGTCCCCACGGAAACAAACAGCTGTTCTTCTTCTCTGTGCTAGAATTCTCTCCTTGTTCAGTGTCATTACACAGACCGTTATCTGATCAGTCTGGGTCAGGAATCTGGGGATGGGAACCGTAACACAGTCTTTCTGCCCCAAAGGGTTGTGTTGCGTGATTGCTCAGTTGCCTAAGTCATGTCTGACGCTTTGCAATCCCCTGGACTGTAGCTCTCCGGGCTCATCTGTCCATGAGGATTCTCCAGGCAAGAGTACTGGAGTGGGTTGTCATGCCCTTCTCTAGGGGAATCTTCCCGACTCAGGGATCGAACCCAGGGTCTCCTGCATGGCAGGTGGATTCTTTACCCTCTGAGCCACCAGGGAAACCCTGCACAAAGACCTAAAACCCTGCAAATCACACGTAGAAGGACTCTCTCTGTACAAATCCCTGGGCTGTAACGGGTCTGAGTTTTAACTTCTATACGTAGGAGGGACTGATCTTAAAACTTGCTGAATAGGAGTTGCATAAGGTAATCAAGGGATAATATCTGATCCGTTTTAATATGAAGAACAGGTCACCCAGCAGATAAGTGGTGTAGGCTTTCATTTTCTGCAAAATATAAAATTTACTCCTTTGAATGCAGCGTATTTTCTACAAAATATAAAAGCGTATGTCAGCTTGAGTTCAGGTGGATGAACCACGAGCAGGTATTGATGATAAACATGTGCTCACATTATGCCAGTGTTGTCTGGCTATTTTCCCCTCCTCTGTCTCATTTTTTATTGTCTTCCTTTGCCCAGGCAGCACTAATATTTCCGGAGTCCGTAAAGGAGGGAAATAAAATGAATAAAGCCTAACACAAAGTCACATTAAAGAGGACAATATGCAGATGGAAAATAGAAGGGAAATTCCCAGAAGCGACAAACAAGCGTGAGAGAGAAAGTATTTTAAGCCTCTCGTTCCCTTCACCTCCTCAATCTTATGGACGTTCTGAGCCGCAAAGCTATGACTTTTGCAAAGCTTGCAGGCATTTCACTCACAAGAGATAGAGCCCTTTGACTTGGACTTAAGGTTTCTGCCATTTTTCATGTGGGAGTGTTTTCTCGCTTAAGGCACACACCTTTTGTTTTCCTTTGCAGAAGCTGAGGCTGGAGCATTATTCTAAACTCTGTAAGCAAATATCATAACCTTTTGGTTAGAGACTCATATTCTCCGCCCCCCCCCACTTTTTTTTAAGTTCAACTTTTTATTGGACTATAATTGCTGTGTTAGTTTCTGCTGTAGAACAGCGTGATACAAGCCTACAGATATCCCCCCCCCTGTTGAGCCTGCCTCCCACCTCCATCCACACCTCTAGGTCGTCACGGAGCCCCGTGCTGAGCTCCTGGGGTTATACGGCAGCTGCCCACTTGCTGTCTCTTTTGTAGTGTGTATATGTCAGTGCTGGTCTCTCAATCCATCCCAAAGTCCCTTCTCTACATTTGCATCTCTGTTCTTTCTCTAAAAATAAGTACCTCTGGACCATTTTTCTGGGACTTCCCTGGTGGCTTAGACCGTCAAGAGTCTGCCAGCAATGTGGGAGACCCAGGTTCAATCCCTGAGTCGGAAAGGTCCCCCAGAGAAGGGCATGGCACCCCACTCCAGTACTCTTGCCTGGAGAATCCCACGGATGGAGAAGCCTGAAGGGCTACAGCCCATGGGGGTCGCAAAGAGTCAGACACGACTGAGCGACTAACGCTTGTACCATTTTCCTAGACCCACATACACGTGTTAATATATGATACTTGTTTTTCTCTTTCTGACTGACTGCACTCCGTATGAGACCCTAGGCCTGTTCGTGTCCCCGCAAATGAATCAGTTGGGTTCCTTCTTTATGGCTGACTACAGTGAGGTGCCACCTCATACTGGTCAGGAAGGCCGTCATCAAAAAATCTGCAAACAGTAGATGCTGGAGAGGACGTGGAGAAATGGGAACTCTCTTACACGGCGGGTTGGAATGTAGACTGATAATAGCTGTAATGGAGAAGCCTACGGACGTTCCTTGAAAAAACTAGGATTACCATATGGTCCGGCAATCCCACTGTTGGGTGTATAGCCAGAGAAAACCACAGTTCAGAAAAGATACATGCAACCTTATATTCACGGCAACACTGTTTACAATAGCCAGGACATGGAAGCATCAGAGAGAGATGTCTTCAACAGTAGAATGGATAAAGAAGACGTGGAACGTGTAAATAGTGGAATGCTGCTGCTGCCGCTGCTGAGTCGCTTCAGTCGTGTCCGACTCTGTGCGACCCCCTAGACGGCAGCCCGCCAGGCTCCCCCGTCCCTGGGATTCTCCAGGCAAGAACACTGGAGTGGGCTGCCATTTCCTTCTCCAGTGCATGAAAGTGAAAAGGGAAAGTGAAGTCGCTCAGTCATGCCTGACTCTTAGTGACCCCATGGACTGCAGCCCACCAGGCTCCTCCATCCATGGGATTTTCCAGGCAAGAGTACTAGAGTGGGGTGCCATCGCCTTCTCTGATAGTGGAATACTACTCAGCCATAAAAAGATTTTCATTTCGATTGAGCTACACAGACACCCACACAGCATACACACTCATTCTCAACTCAACCAGCTATATGCATTCTAGGTTGTAAAAGTACAGTTTCACAAATGAGCCCTGCAAATGTACTTAATCCATTTTAACACAACCAAAATACTGCACGTCATATCTAAGAGGTAATCGTGCCACGTGAATTGCTCAAACAACTAGAAAAAGCCCGATGAATCCTTTCTAAAAGATGATGTCACTGACATAAAATTGATTCTTTTGCATGAGCAGTCTATACAAACAAACAATCCATAATAAAACACCACCCCCAGCAGCTTTTATTCCTGATTGTAAATAAAACAGTTGTGTGATTTTATCAGCGGAAAAAAATATTAAAGTGAGCTATGCGCTGTTTAAAGTGAGCTATGCGCTGTTTTATTTTCTCGAGCAGTCGTGAACAAAGAGCTTTGGCGTGTGCTTTTTCTGTATGCTTACATTACTTCTGCTACCAGACTGTTTGACATTTTATGAACTGTTTGATATTTTAAACGAGGAGATGCTGAAAAGAAAAAGCAGAAGATGCTGCTTTTCATTGCTTGCATCGATGGCTTTTATCCATTAAAAGCTGAACTGTGAGCATATGAAAACCTGGGATTGTATGTGTGTGTGTGTTTAACAGTGGATTATCAGGGTTCTCCAGAGAAACAGAATGGGCGGGATATGTGTGTGTGTCTGTGTGTGTGTGTCTCTGTATGTGTGTATTAGAGAGAGAGAGAAAGCAGGATGTATATGTGTGTGTGTGTGTATATGTGTGTGTATATATATATATATATATATATATGTATATTAGAGAGAGAGAGAGAGCTTCCTGAGAGCTCAGTTGCTAAAGAATCTGCCTGCAATGCAGGAGACCCCAGTTCATTTCCTGGGTCGGGAAGATCCCCTGGAGAAGGAATAGGCTGCCCACTCCAGTATTGTTGGGCTTCCCCGGTGGCTCAGCTGGTAAAGAATCCACCTGCAATGTGGGAGACCTGGGTTCGATCCCTGGGTTGGGAAGATCCCCTGGAGAAGGGAAAGGCTACCCACTCCAGTATTCTAGCCTGGAGAATTCCATGGACTGTATAGTCCATGGGGTCGCAAAGAGTTTGACAGGACCGAGCAGCTTTCACTTTCAGAGAGAAAGAGAGAGAGAGAGAGAGAGAGAGAGAGAGAGAGAGAGAGAGAGAGAGAGAGAAAGAGAGAGAAAGCAGTTTAATAAGGAATTGGCATATACTATTTTGGAGGTGGACAAGGCTGACAGGTCCATTCTGTACAACGGGCAGGCAGACTGGGGAGCCTGGAAGAGACAGTGGCCTGGATGAAGTCTGAAAGTTGTCTTTCTGGAGAATCCCTCCTTGTTGGGAGAGTCTGGGGCTTTAGGTCTAATCGGTCCTTCAACTGATTTGGAGAGGTTCATCCACATCATGGAGGGGTCTCTGCTTTACCCAAAGGTCACTGACTTAAGTGTTCTTGTCATCCAAAAACACCCTCCCCATGAAATTAACTGTCCTACCATTTGTTGTTTCCTTGTATTTTTTCAATGAACATTCATCTTCCATTATCGACTGGTGGGAAGTGAGGTGGTGACCCGTAGCCCATTCTTGACAATTGTGGATGGACGTAGAGAAGCCAGTTGAGGTCAAAAGGACTTTCAGATTCCAGAGCATGCTGGAGGAACTTGTGGTATAATTTATGCTAAGAGTGAGCAAGAAAGTCGGGATTCACTGCCTTGTGTGTGCAAGTCACAGACACCACCTCTGCTTTCTCAATTAACTACACGCTTGTTGCTGTTCAGGCGCTCAGTCGTATCCGACTCTTTGAGACGCCATGGACTGCAGCACGCCAGACCTCCCTTCCCATGACCAACTCCCGGAGTTCACTCAAACTCACGTCCATCGAGTCGGTGATGCCATCCAGCCATCTCATCCTCTGTCAGCATCAGGGTCTTTTTCAGTGAGTCAGTTAGTCAGTTCTTCGCATCCAGTGGCCGAAGGATTGGAGTTTCAGCTTCAGCATGAGTCCTTCCAATGAACACCTAGGACTGATCCCCTGTAGGATGGACTGGTTGGATCTCCATGCAGTCCAAGGGACTCTCAAGAGTCTTCTCCAACACCACAGTTCCAAAGCATCAGTTCTTCAGTGCTCAGCTTTCTTCACAGTCCAACTCTCACATTCATACATGACCACTGGAAAAACCATAGCCTTGCCTGTATGGACCTTTGTCGGCAAAGTGACATCTCTGCTTTTAAAGTCTGTGGATGCTGAGTGCTTTATTCTGATGAAGTCTGCCCTTTGCGGAGCAGAATGGGTGCCAGGGGGCATCTTCTTTACACTGAAACTTGGTGTCTGGATTCAGCCTCATCTTTATTTGATGCGTGTTGGTTTTAATTGTGTTTAGCATTTAATAGCGACAGACAGAGCCCCATGCTAATAAAATTCTTCTGCCGTTGCACTGGAGTGAGAGGTGCTCCAAAAAATCAGTTCTGGTTAGCGAACACATCATCAGTTGCATTAAAAAGATCACTAGCCATGGATTCAGTTCTCCCTGGCTGGTCTGGGCGGCTGAGTAAATCCTGGATAGAAGGAGCGTTTCGACTTGGGTCCCTGATATTTAAAATCATTACGTTTCAAGAAACGGTGCCAAATGACAAAAGGGGTGGAAGAAGAGATGCACGTTGACAAGGAGACATTGTGGCATCTCAAACTGCCCTTTCCAACATTTAGCAAGTATTAATAGTTTCACTTGCTTCTTACCCAGTTTCTCCCCAGAATGAAGAATTTCATGACTTTCCTAAGGGGTGTGTTCTCTTATTAGTTGCATGGAAAGAAGGAAGCTAATAGCCTCCATGCTTCCCTTTCTTTATCTGTAGCTAAGACCAGGTGGTGGAGATGGTAAAGAATCTACCTGCAAGGGAGGAGACCCAGGTTTGATCCCTGGGCTGGGAAGATCCCCTGGACAAGGAAATGGCAACCCACTCCAGCATCCTTGCCTGGAGAATCCAGGACAGAGGAACCTGGCAGCGTGTAGTCCACTGGGTCGCAAAGAGTCAGACTCAACCTAGACCAAACAACAACGACAACAATGACTGTCCCTTCTGTGTGACTGGTTGAATCTGCGGATGTGGAAATCTGACTTTAACGCAGAGACTCAGTCGTGTCTGACTCTGTGACCCCATGAACGGCAGCACGCCAGGTCTCCCCGTCCATCACCAACTCCTGGAGCTTGCTCAAACTCATGTCCATCGAGTTGGTGTTGCCATCCAGCCACCTCCTCCTCTGTCGTCCACTTCTCCTCCCACCTTCAATCTTTCCCAGCATCAGGGTCTTTTCTAATGAGTCAACTCTTTGCATCAGGTGGCCAAAGTATTGGAGTTTCAGCTTCAGCATCAGTCTTTCCAATAAACATGCAGGACTGATTTCCTATAGGATTGATTGGTTGGATCTCCTTGCAGTCCAAGGGACTCTCAAGAGTCTTCTCCAACACCACAATTCCAAAGCATCAAGTCTTCAGTGCTCAGCCTTCTTTATAGTCCAAGTTGCATATGCGTACATGACCACTGGAAAAACAATAGCTTTGACTAGATGGACCTTTGTTGGCAAAGTAATGTCTGTGCTTTTTAATATGCTAAGTTTGCTGTAGCTTTCCTTCCAAGGAGCAAGCATCTTTTAATTTCACGGTTGCGGTCACCATCTTGGCAGAGGGTGAGTGAGTGAAGTCGCTCAGTCGTGTCCGACTCTTTGCGACCCCGTGGACTGTAGCCTACCACGCTCCTCCATCCATGGGATTTTCCAGGCAAGAGTACTGGAGTGGGTTGCCATTTCCTTCTCCAGAGGACCTTCCCGACCCAGGGATCGAACCCGGGTCTTCTGCATTGTATGCAGACGCTTTACCATCTGAGCCACAAGAGAAGTCATCTCCCCATGCTGTTCAAGGGTCCACTGTATATCTATCAGAGGACTAAAATTTGGCAACATGGGCACAAATACAGTGATTCCAGATACAGAGGAATCCTTCAGAAAAACACTGGCTTCCGTAACTGGCCCTCGTGCTGGCTGCAGTGTCCTCAGCAGAGATGAGGCAAAACCGAAATTCCTGGCCTCGCAATGATTCCGTGTTATGATGCCATGTAGCCATTTCAAATGTGTAGAAGTCTAACCACTTGGGGAGGGTTCAGGGAACAGGAAGAGGCGGTGTTTTCTTTGCTGGTGTGTTAGCCTTTTACCTTCAGAGGGTTAAGACGTTTATCAAGTAGGATGCACCATCTAATGAGTGCAGTTGAAACATAAGCAAAATGATGGATACTGGCTCCTTTTTCAAGAACGCCTTTCTTGAATTTGTTACAATATTGTCTCTGTATACAAGTTCTTTGGTGTTATTGTTTGGATTCCGCATAAAAGTCATTCCATGCAATAGTTCTTTCTCTGTCTGACTTGCTTCACTCGGTATGACCATCTCTAGATCCATCCACATTGCTGCAAATGGCATTATGTCATCCCTTCTCATGGCCGAGTAATATTCCATTGTACATATATACCTCATCTTCTTTATCCATTTATCTGCCGATGGACGTTTAGTCTATAGGCGGAGTGATAATTTTAGACCAAGTGAAGGCAAGCTTATCTTGTTCTCAAAACCCTGAAGTGACCCCTGTGTCATTCAGGGTAAAATCAAATTCTCAGAAGTCCTACAAAAACTTCTTCTGCCTCTGACCTTTCTTCACACGTCTTGTCCTAGCTCCCAACTTTCTCACTGGCTTCTCTGTAGCTCACGGTATCTCTGTTCCATTTCCCCTTCTCCTAGCCTGGCTTGCTTCCTCACTTCCTTTGCAAGGGAACATTTTCAGAGAATCCTTCCCTAACCTCTCTGTACAGAAGACCTCCTTCAGTTACTGTCTTCTTCTGTTTTCTTTTTTCATGCGTTTTTTTTTTTTCCACATGCCCAGGATGTGGGATGCTAGTTCCCCAACCAGGTATTGAACCCGGGTCCTCTGAAGTAGAAGTACGGAGTCTTTAACCACTAGAGTCTCACTCTACTCCTGGCTGCGGAATTCACTCTACCCCCAGTACTTTTGCATAAATAGAGAATGATGAGATTCAGATGAAGCGATAAAATGTTTAAAAAAAAAAGAAGAAGAAAAGATATTCTCTAGAACATCAATTCAGTTCAGTTCAGTTCAGTCGCTCAGTCGTGTCCGACTCTTTGTGACCCCATCAATCGCAGCGCGCCAGGCCTCCCTGTCCATCACCATCTCCTGGAGTTCACTCAGACTCATGTCCATTGAGTCGATGACGGCATTCAGCCATGTCATCCTCTGTTGTCCCTTCTCCTCCTGCCCCCAACCCCTCCCAGCATCAGAGTCTTTTCCAATGAGTCAACTCTTCGCATGAGGTGGCCAAAGTACTGGAGTTTCAGCTTTAGCATCATTCCTTCCAAAGAAATCCCAGGGCTGATCTCCTTCAGAATGGACTGGTTGGATCTCCTTGCAGTCCAAGGGCATACCTCCAAATAAATGTATACATTAGTTTTATGATGAAGACCCCTTTCATAGCTTCTGATTATGATAGGATTTATTGTGTGACCATCAGGCTTAGCTTATTATTGCTGTTGTTCAGTCGCTCAGTTGTGTCCAACTCTTTGTCACCCCATGGACTGCAGCACGCCAGGCTTCCCTGTCCTTCACTCCCAGAGTTTAGTCAAACTCATGTCCATTGAGTCAATGATGCCATCCAACGACCTCATCCTCTATCGTCCCCTTCTCCTCCTGCCCTGAATCTCTCCCAGCATCAGAGTCTTTTCCAGAGTCAGTTCTTTGAATCAGCTGGCCAAAGTATTGCAGCTTCAGCTTCAGCATCAGTCCTTCCCTCCAATGGATATTTGGGGCTGATTTCCTTTAAGATTGGCTAATTTGAGCTTTTTGCTGTCCAAGGGACTCTCACGAGTCTTCTGGAAACTGTTATTCACTCAGTTGTATCTGACTCTTTGTGACCCCATTGACTGTAGCCCACCAGGTTCCTCCATGGGGATTCTCCATGGGGGAATGGGGATGTCCATGGGGATTCTCCACGCAAGATTAATACTGGAGTGGGTTACCATTTCCTTCTCCAGGGAAATCTTCCCAACTAAGGGTTTGAACCTGGGTCTCCCGCATGGCTGGCAGATTCAAGAGTCTTCTCCAGGACCAGAGTTTGAAAGCATCAGTTCTTCAGTGCTCTGCCTTCTTCTTATTAAAAAAAAAAAATTAGCTGGGAGGAGAGTGGTAATATGATGGCAAACAGTGACTTTCCCAGGGAATTCAGCCCTTCCGATTCTATAGTGAGGTTTCAAGGTCTTTCTGGTTTCAGGCATCCAGGCTCAAAGGGGTTCCTTCAGACCTTCTCAGGAGGAAGGTCCTGTCTGTGTTAAAAAATACGGATACCATGGACTTGGGAAGTGGACGGGGCAGGGGTCCAGGTTGATCTACTGGTTATCAACTATTTGTATTGTAACCAGAGAAAGATTTCTGGGAATCTCCCCAACATGCAGGTATGTACAAGGTACCCAATCTTTTAAGGCAAACATGTTCAAAAATGACTAATTTTTAACCAGTTGGATGTCTTCCCCATCCATGCCTTCCTGATCCTGCGAACAGGAGGCGGCCGTCTAGCCTCTCTGGTTAGCCAAAGACGGAGATCACTGTTAAACGCGAGGAGAATGCGTTCATGAATCAGACCAGTCCTCGTGATGGACCATCCATTCTACCATCTTGCTTTTGTTTGCCTTGTGTCCTTTTGAGCCGCTCTTCCCCGGGTTTATTCTCTCCTCCACGCCACCGCTTTCTCTTGTCTTTCCCTCCATCAATTTGAGAGTCCCTTTCTTGGTTTTATTCTTGCTACCAACATTACCATATCTTGTTCCCCATTTCTGTAGTCACACATGTTGTAAACTGTCTACAATGATCATTGAAACCATCTCAAGGACTACGTCGATGGCTTTGGCCATAAAACTGATCGAGTCACTCAACTATTACTATTGTAAAATTTATTTTATATACGGTCCCAGAAACCTGCAAGGGAAACTTACAAAATGAGGTGAGACTGTGCTCCCTTCCCATCTTTAACTATCGCCTCCATTCTCAATAAAGGTTTTAAAAAATAAATAATGAATGAATTAGTAGGTATTTTGAAAGTTCTCTCTGGAATAGATGCATCACTATTTTAACCACTTAATTTCAAGTTAAATTCAAATTCAAATTGAATTTAATTTGAAAATTTCCCTGGTGGCTCAGCTGGTAAAGAGTCTGCCTGGAATGCGGGAGACCCAGGTTCAATCCCTGGGAGGGAAAGATCCCCTGGAAAGGGAAATGGCAACCCACTCCAGTGTTCTTGCCTGGAGAATCCCATGGACAGAGGAGCCTGGCGGGCTACAGTCCACGGGGCTGCAAAGAGTCCGACGTGACTTAGTGACAAAACCACCGCCACTGAGATCGCTTGCTAGCGCTTCAGACAAGCGGAGTCTTAAGGCAGATCAGAGAAAACCCTAACTGGTGATGTATAAGTCATCGTGGAACATTCAGCTCCATTCTTGAAAGGCACTGCTCTTACTCGGCAGCATGCAGCTTAAAGCCACTTCAAGCTGCTTCCTCTAAAAACGAACAGAAGCAAATTACCAAATGGCTTGTTCACACACACATGTTGGAATCAGCTGAGCAAACAGGGCATTGGCTATGATGCTAACGATTGCCTTCTTCCTTTCTTTAGATAATGGCTTTTACAGTATTCTAAGAGCAAAAACATGTCTGCTTGGGGCCCGGTACAAAACCAATTTGCTTTACACTGTTCTTTACAGGCTCTGAAGCAAGCGAAATTTGCTGAGTTAGCTCATTTCCCAAGATTTGAACAGTCTTGCAACATTTGCATATTTCTCTGCCCATTTATTCATGGCAGGTGGTATGAATGCCCCAAAATTCCTAGATGGGTCATCATCAACCATGTGATAAAGTGGCTATACTCAAAAAAAAAAAAAAAAAAAAGTAGCTATTCTAAAATCAATGCTCATTCAAAATCCATTTAAAACTTGAGCCATAAAATTTGAAGTAACAAGCATCTAGATGAAAGCAGTAAAACAGATGAGCATTTCTTTAGATGCTTAGAGCATATTATGAATCATTTTCCTTTCACCATAAGTGTGTGAAGATAATAGGAAAAATGAAAGAACTTGCAACATGTCATCACATTTGAAGATGAACCTGCAGAGTATATATATATGTATATATACACATACAGGGAGTTTAAATGAGCACACCTAGAATTCTTTCAGGGACTGATCTCCTTAATGAAATTAGAATTTCTGCATCTTTGATGGACTGATATTTGTCAAGATCAGTTCAGTTCAGTTCAGTCACTCAGTTGTGTCCGACTCCTTGCGACCCCATGGACTGTAGCCCGCCAGGCTCCTCTGTCCGTGGGACTCTCCAGGCAAGAACACTGGAGTGGGTTGCCTTTTCCTCCTCCAGGGGCATCTTCCCGACCCAGGATGGAACTTCAATCTCTTCCATCTCCTGCGTCGGCCGGCAGATTCTTTATCACTGAGCCATCATGGAAACCCATATATTGTCAGGTTTTAAAAAATGATAAAAGGTGAAGCCAGCAGTCTCTGGAGATGGCACAGACCTCAGCGGCAATCCTGTGTTGACAGGTTTCAGCATTTTTTGTTTCCTTCCTTACCGAGGGCATTGTGACATTTGAAACAAGAGCTGTTTTGTTTGTTTGTTTGTTTATTTTCCCCAAATGAAGATGTGTGAGCTTTCCTTCCGAATTCACCACTCTCTGATTCCTTACTGGGGGGCAAGCCTCGTCTCTTTTCAGCTCATCAAAGTGCGCACACGCAAATGTGTCTGGGTGCACGCCTGAGTGTGTGTTCTCTCCTGTAGAAAGATTCGGCGTTCTGTTGGTTCCTGGGACACATCAGTGTCCAGGCGGTGGACACCTGTCATAAACTAGACTCTTGCCTCTGGCCAAGCTTCAGGCTCAAACATCTTTCGAGTAACAGACCCTCCACAGAGAAGTCGGCCTTTTCTGTCACCTGACAAAAACGTGACATGCCGGCAGCTTTGTAAATGGGCTTCTCTACAGCTGTGTCTGTCATTTCTGGAATCACTTGCTACATTTCTTTTTCCATTAGCCTGCTTGTTGAGTTTAAAACAAAGGTTGGTGCAATTATCCACATGTCTGAGCTTACAAATAGGCAGGATTTGAGCATTCTGCAGGGAGTCTCCCTGATGGCTCACTGGTAAAGAATCTGCCTAACAGTGCAGGAGACGTTGAGTTCAGTCCCTGGTCTGAGAAGATCCCCTGGAGAAGGAAATAGCAACCCACTCCAGTATCCTCCCAAGACTCCCATGGGCCTGGTGGGCTGTAGTCCAAAGGGTCACAAAGAGTTGGACATGATTGAGCAACAACAGTATCCTCAGTTCAGTTCAGTCGCTCAGTCGTGTCCGACTCTTTGCGACCCCATGAATCGTAGCACTCCAGGCCTCCCTGTTCATTACCATCTCTCGGAGTTCACCCAGACTCATGTCCATCGAGTCCGTGATGCCATCCAGCCATCTCATCCTCTGTCGTCCCCTTCTCCTCCTGCCCCCAATCCCTCCCAGCATCAGAGTCCTTTCCAGTGAGTCAACTCTTCGCATCAGGTGGCCAAAGTATTGGACTTTCAGCTTTAGCATCATTCCTTCCAAAGAAATCCCAGGGCTGATCTCCTTCAGAATGGACTGGTTGGATCTCCTTGCAGTCCAAGGGACTCTC
>SJYF01000861.1:644749-657342 GCA_006410515.1 Procapra przewalskii
AAAACCTGAAACCTTTCTCCTGTTCCAGGGGCCCCTGTGTGCATGCTAATTGGCTCAGTCATGTATGATTCTTTGCAACCCCATGGACTGTGGCCCAACAGGCCCCTTCTCTCCATGGGATTCTCCAGGCAAGAATCCTGGAGTGGGTTGCTATGCCCTCCTCCAGGAGATCTTCCCGACCCAGGGATTGAACCCGCATCTCTTACATCTCTCGCACTGGCAGGTGGATTCTTTACCACTGAGTCACCTACTAAGCTCCCAGAGGGCCCCCCTGCCCCGCCCCCTTAATCACTAAAGATGCTGAGCGCTTTGCCTCCCACTTGATTTAATCAAAACATAGTGCGTGGTACAGTAAGCCACGCTGTTTTTATTCCAGTACCTCTCCTTTGACTTTTGTTGAAAAATCTCCTGCCCAGTTTGAAAGACGGCTCACTGTGGTACCTTCTTGACTAAAGGGGCTCATCTCTCCCCCATCCTTTCACATGACTGGACAGAGAGAGCCCTGCCCCACAGTCACAGCCGTTCCTTCTGGTGTCAAAGGAGGGGAGGAATTTCCCAGAAAAACAAATCTGTCCTAATAACAAGATGCGCAGAAAGGCAGGTTTCCAGAATGTGGAAGGCTGTTAGGGATGCCGCAGAGACCTGGAAACTGGAAAAGCCTCTGATGACAGCTCCTCGGACCCAAGGCCACTGGGAAGATCAAACCAGACCAGTTTCAAATACCTTTTATGGTCCACGCGAGTGTTGGAAAATAATCTTCAGACATGAGGCAGAGTGAGAGAAGAACAGAGTTTATGAACAGTGGGAGACGCTGTTGGAACAGGGGGGCGGCTCAAGGGAGAAGCCAACCATTTTGAAGCCTACCAGCCAATTTTTATAGCCTCAAGACAGAGAAAATTCCTGCCGGAAGGGTGGTTCTAGGTGACTGGTTCGGATGCTATAGGGGTGAATAGCACCATGGCTATTTCACCTAATACGGGGTCAGGGAGCTGACTGGTTTGGATCCAGAGGCTGTTGGCAGCAATTGCTATAGGGCTTGCTCAGTTTCAGAGATTCTTGTCCTACGACCTGGATGCAGGGCTCCACACCTCTGACTTTGGTATGTGCAAGTCGCTCAGTCGTGTCCAACTCTTTGCAACCCCATGGACTGTACAGCCCATGGATTTCTCCAGGCCAGAATACTGGAGTGGGTAGCCAGTTCCCTTCTGCAGGGGATCTTCCCAACCCAGGGATCGAACCCAGGTCTTCTGCGTTGCAGGTGGATTATTTACCAGCTGAGTCACCAGGGAAGCGCAATAGCTCTTTGGTATAGGGATACACAGAAATGAATCTAGCAATTAAAGAAAAGCACAGCTTACGTCCATCTGAAACTATCATGGCAATGTTAATCATCTGTAAGTGAGTGTCTATAAGTAAGCTCTACGATGTATTTCTAAATAGATGTTTCCAGGGTCTGGTATATTGGAAGATGACCATCCGTTCTGTCTTTGCAAGCATGTCATGATTTTGTGCCCAACCCACTGGGACTGTGAAATCGTGAGAGGTAGAGAATTCAGCTTGAGTTCTCCATCCAGCACCCAATATTTATGATCTGAATGAGGTATCTTTTTTCTGACATCCCTTGTTGTTTTAGGAATTAGAGGTACAGCACATAAAAGGAATTTCAGAATTGTCTAGTATAATACGAAGGAGTGTGAGTAAAACAGTGATTACCATTATCTGTCATTGCAAAACACATCCACGTTTACAGTTGAGAGTTACCGCTTATATTTGGTGGGAATTTTCAGGACTTGAAACCCAGGAGGCAGCATCTTCAATGAAAAAACTGCTCTGGGGAGGAGTTAGGTTTTGTAGAAGATGGTGGCAAACTCTGCTCTTGCCCCTTCATCACGAGGCTCTTTAGTTCTCTTCGCTTTCTGCCACAAGGGTGGTGTCATCTGCATATGTGAGCTTATTGATATTTCTCCCTGCAATCTTGATTCCAGCTGGTGCTTCCTCCAGCCTGGCATTTCGCATGATGTCCTCTGCATATAAATTACATAAGCAGGGTGACAGTATACAGTCCTGACATAATATCACTTCAGTTCAGTCGCTCAGTCGTGTCTGACTCTTTGCAACCCCGTGGACTGCGGCACGCCAGGCCTCCCTGTCTATCACCAGCTCCGGGAGTTTACTCAAACTCATGTCCATTGAGTCAGTGGTGCCATCCAGCCATCTCATCCTCTGTGGTCCTCTTCTCCTCCTGCCTTCAGTCTTTCCCAGCATCAGGGTCTTTTCCAATGAGTCCGTTCTTCACATCAGATGGCCAGAGTATTAGAGTTTCAGCTTTACTATCAGCCCTTCTGATGAATCTTCAGGACTGATCTCCTTGAGGATAGACTGGCTGGATCTCCTTGCAGTCCAAGGGACTCTCAAGAGTCTTCTCCAGCACCACAGTGCAAAAGCATCCATTGTTCAGCACTCAGCTTTCTTTATAGTCCAACTCTCACATGTATAAATCAGAACATATTTACCCATGCATTGCTCAATGGCTACCACGGTTGTTTCAAGATCATGGTTTTTAAATTAGAAATATTTATTTGCATGAATAAATATTAAACTATTTAGTTATTCAAATGAATAAATATTAAAATATGTATTTATTCATGCACCTGGCATAGAGCTCACGCAAAATGTGGGTCTTCGGTACATATCTGTTAAATAGAATTATATGGATAAGTTCTCAGACGATTCTCAAAAGATAGAACTGGTCGACTTTGCTGGTCACTCCAGCACATGGAAAAATACTGAATTTTGTTGAGAGATGTAAATAAGAGATTAATGAACGTGTGAAAGTGTTAGTTGCTCAGTTGTGTCCGTCTCTTTGTGATCCCATGGACTGTAGCCCACCAGGCTCCTCTGTCCATGGGATTTTCCAGGTGGGAATACTGGAGTGGGCTGCCATTTCCTCCTCCAGGGGATCCTCCCGACCCAGGGATCGAACCCATGACTCTCACATTGCAGGCAAGTTCTTTACTGTCTGAACCACCAGGGAAGCACAAGAACTTCATAAGTCCAGGGACATTTCACGGTCCTTGCTTGGAAGCACTTCCCTGGAGAACGGACTTCCTTAAAATACACACTTATCCAAAATCAACATTTTCTTGTTTGAATATTTCTGATGATAATAGCAATGTAGTGTGTGACGTGTGTGTGCTGAAGCGTGCCGGAAATAGAAATTGAAGACACCCATTGGGACAAAGACTCAACTAACTTTTTGGAACTTGAGACTTGCTGTGTGTATGTATGCATGTGTTTCTTACAGGGAATAAAAGTTTCAGAGCTAGAGGTGAGTTCATCTGCTTTGGATGAAATGGTTTAGAAGATGGGATTGTTGACAACGATTTGGCAAATTGTTCATGTAAAAAAAAAAAAAGTTTCTATATTGAGTTTCTACTTTAAAACTTTAAAAGAGTAGAATGTTTCTCCTGACTTTTCTCCCAGAATTATCTATCTGTGTGTGGATATGCGTGTAATTTTCTAATCTCCTGGTAGCATGTTACCTTCTTTGTAGCCCAGGCCATTTACCTAGATACAGATTTTCTCTGGATATTCATAGAAATGTTGGAAGTGGGCTATGCTGGTTTTCTCATCATCCAGAGTAAGGCAGGAGACCCGGCTTCGATTTCTGGGTCAGGAAGATGCCCTGGAGAAGGAAACGGCAAACCACTCCAGTATTCCTGCCTGGAGAATCCCACGAACAGAGAAGCCTGGAAAGCTACAGTGCATGGGGTCACCAGAGTCAGATATGACTTAATGACTCAAAAAAGAGAGAGAGGAAAAAGCGTTGCAGGACATTGAGTTGAAGCAGCTCTGATATTGCCTATAGAATCATATATTTTGAGTTTTCTGAAGTTTTCTCCTATTTCGTTGTGTTAGGAAAATTGTGATGGATCCCCACGGTCCCCAGAAAGCCCTATATGCACCATTCATAAAGGCTGTGTGGTGAAGTATTCTCATCCCCATGTGGGATCGTCTAGAAGCATACTGTAAATCTCCTTCTAGTCAAGAAAGCAGGCATTTATCACAGGAAAGAAGCCTATAATTTCTCACACATGCAAGAGTTGTAGGTCTGTGTGTAACACAATGGGAACTCTGCGGTTTTTGCCTTCCCAGGTTATATCTCATTTTTCTTCATTTTTCTCCTTTCATATGTGTGTCTATCTACATCCATACATCTAGATACATCTGGAGAGAGAGGGGACATAGGTACAACTATACAGGTCTTCCTGGGTGGCTCAGACAGTAAGGAAGCTGCCTGTGATGCAGGAGACCCAGGTTCGATCCCTGGGTAGGAAGGATCCCCTGGAAGAGGGCATGGCAGCCCACTGCAGTGTTTCCGCCTGGAGAATCCCACGGGCAGAGGAGCCTGGGGGGTTATGGTCTATGGGGGTCACAAAGAGTCAGACAAAACTAAGTGACTAACACTTTCACTCTAATAGAGGCAACGATGCAGAAATAGACGCACGTAGAAATACAGATAGACGATGGATGGGTAGGTAGATGGTAGGTAAGTAGGTAGACAGATAGGTAGATAAGACAGGTAGGTGGGTGGGTAGGTAGGCAAATAGGTAGAGAGATAGACAGGTGGATAGGTAGACCGGTAGCCAAGTAGGTGGGTAGATAAGGTAGATAGGTATCTACCTCGTAGACAAGGTAGATAGTTATCTTCATAGACAGAGAGACAGATAGGTAGGTAGGAGATAGATAGGCAAATAGATGGGTAGGTAGATAGACAGAGGGCTTCCCTGGTGGCTCAGCTGGTAAAGAACCTGCCTGCAATACGGGAGACCTGGGTTCGATCCCTGGGTTGGAAAGATCCCCCGGAGAAGGGAAAGGCGACCCACTCCGGTATCCTGGCCTGGAGAACTCCACGGACTGTGTAGTCCACGGGGTTGCAAAGAGCTGGACATGACTGAGCGACTTTCACACACTCAACAACTAGATAGACAAGTAGGTGGGTAGGTAGAGAAATAGGTGAATAGAGAGACAGGCAGGTAGAGACGGTTGATAGAGATATTATTAGCTTTGTATATATCAATAGTTATGGAAACTCAGAGAGATAGATGACGCTTTATTTTTTTGGAACCATTTGGAGAAATGAATCCCTCATTTCCTAGAGCATTTCATTACCCATTTGTAGATCCAGCAGCTAACAGAGTAATAAACATGGATAGCCTCCCCAAGGGGGTATGTCCCTAGACCAGGAAATGTGGACCCAGTTCACCCTTATGTTAAGCCATTTAGATCCTTAATCAGAATAATGAAATAAAAAAAAAATTTTTTTTCTTACCAAAAACATGCTTTCTATTTTGTTTCAATCAGGTAGTCATTTGCACAGAGCCCTGCTGTGTAGGTTCATTTCCAGGTCTTTTTATAGTGAATTTTGCTTTTTTTTTTTTTGGTGATGCTCAAATGCAGAAACCCAGAGGTCGTTTTGTATTAGCATTTAAATTATGACATGGGGGAAGCCCTTTGGAAATTAGTCAATTATGCCAAAGAACAGTTCTTCAATGGATTCTCTCATGCTGGTTTTAAACACCTAGGTCCTTTTTAAATGGCTTCTAGAAAGAAAAGACTGAAATACTTTCAGAGGGGTGGGCAAGCTCCTTTGCTTGCGCTGATATTTGAGGGAGAAGCTGGGTCAGAAAAATATGGAAACGTGAGGGTGGTCATTTCTGGGCAGGACATTCAGTCAGTTCAGCCACTCAGTCGTGTCTGACTCTTTGTGACCCCATGGACTGCAGCACGCCAGGCCTCCCTGTCCATCACCCGCTCCTGGACCTTGCTCAAACTCATGTCCATCGAGTCGGTGGTGCCATCCAGCCATCTCATCCTCTGTCGTCCCCTTCTCCTCCTGCCCTCCATCTTTCCCAGCATCAGGGTCTTTTCCAGTGAGCCAGCTCATCCCCAGGGCATGACATACCCAGGGTCATATGTATCATGATGACCATTAGCATATGCCAAAAGATGATTCAGATTTTTGTGTTTGCTCTTCATCCTTAGAAGCAGTGAAATTTGGGACAAACAGTGGGTATTCCATTGTCAGCTACATGGAGCACATTTTTTTGTTTTTTGGGGGATAGCCAAAAAATTCATACACAAAATTTTTAGACTCCATGTATAAGCAGTATCATATAGTATTTGTCTTTCTCTGTCTGACTTACTTCACTCCTGTATGCCAACCTCTGGACCTATGCACATCTCTAAAAATGACCCAACTTCATTCCTTTGTGTGACTGAGTAATATTCCCATTGTATATATGTACCACAGCTTCTTTATCCTTTCATTTGTCGATGGACACATAGATTTTTCCCATGGTTATTGCTGGAGAAGGCACCACTCCAGTAGTCTACTCTGGAGAATTCCATGAACAGAGGAGCCTGGTGGGCTATACAGTCCATGGGGGTCAAAAAGAGTCGGACACGACTGGGCAACTAACACATGCTTGGTTATTGTAAAGAGAGCAGCATTCATACACTAATAATGAAAGATCACAGAGAGAAATTAAGGAAACAATCCCATTTACCATCACATCAAAAAAAGAAAAAAATTACCGAGGACTAAACCCACCCAAGCAGACAAAAGACTTGTGCTATGAAAACTAATGGACATCATCTAATTGTTTCCATTTAGACCATTTCATGTTTCTACACATGCATACACACACACTTCTGTGGTTATTTTTTATTTTTTCTCTGAAACAATGAGTTTGAAGTCAGTTCAGTTCAGTTGCTCAGTCGTGTCCGACTCTTTGAGACCCCATGAACCCCAGCACGCCAGGCCTCCCTGTCCATCACCAACTCTCAAGTTTACTCAAACCCATGTCCATCGAGTCAGTGATGCCATCAGCCATCTCATCCTCTGTCATCCCCTTCTCCTTCTGACCCGAATCCCTCCCAGCATCAGGGTCTTTTCCAATGAGTCATCTCTTCACATGAGGTGGCCAAAGTACTGGAATTTCAGCTTTAGCATCATTCCTTCCAAAGAAATCCCAGGGCTGATCTCCTTCAGAATGGACTGGTTGGATCTCCTTGCAGTCCAAGGGACTCTCAAGAGTCTTCTCCAAACCACAGTTCAAAAGCATCAATTCTTTGGTGCTCAGTCTTCTCCAACACCACAGTTCTGTGACTTGGCTATTGTGAATAGTGCTGTAAAGAACATAGGGGTGTATGTATCTTTTCGAATTATAGTTTTGTGCTTGTATATGGCCATTAGTGAGATTGCTGGGTCATATTGCAAGCTGTGGGTCTTAAAGACTCCCTCAAGTGTATCGGCTCACAGCCCTAGAGGCCAGAAATCAGCAGGTTGCTTTCTTCTGGAGGCTCTGAGCGAGGATCCATTCCATGTCTCCCTTCCCCCAGACCCCTGCCCCGAGAGGCTCCTGGTTTTCTTCTGTTCTCTGCAGGCAAATTTCCTCTTCTTATAGAGACCCGTGTGCCGACGAGGGCCCGCCTCACCCAACATGATGCCCTCTCAACTTGATTACATCTGCAAAGACCTATTTGCAAATAAGGTCCTACTCAGAGACACTGGGGTTTAGGACCTCACCATCAACATTTTAGGGCACACAATTCAGTCCACAAACACATTCCTCAGCTTTTTCTCTCCCTTGTCATGCCTTGAGAATACTTTTGAACTTTTGCCTCATGATTTCATTGCAGGAAATGAGCACAAAACTCATGGCTTAGAAGATGGGAAGAGAAGGGCATGGCAACCCACTCAAGTCTTCTTGCTGGGAGAATCTCATGGACAGAGGAGCCTGGCGGGCTACAGTCCATGGGGTCGCAAAGAATTGGACATGACTGAAGTGAATTGGCACACATGCACACACAACACAGGAAGGGCTTAATTTAAATTGGAGAGTGGGCGTATAATGTGTAGTCATTGTGTGGAATCAAAAGAACGAGAACAACGCAGACACTGAAACTTGGAAGCTTTGGACGCCTACGCTGGCATATCCTCCTGACATGCAGGTGTTATTAGACTTCCAGTCCGGAAGCGTAACCGTGGGCATTAAATGGCTTTTCTCCCCCAAGCCTATTCCTGGTTACCATCTGAGGGAGGCTGGGTTTGGTCAAAACAGTCGTAAAATTCATGTAGCTGTTCTGAACTACCGTTTGATAGACTTCGCTGGGTTTAGTAGCGTTGAAATATACTCATTAGCATATGTGAAATAGATAACTACTTCGAGTTCCAGGCATGAAGCAGGGCACCCAAAGCTGGTGCTCTGGGATGACCTAGAGGGATGGGGTGGGGAGGGGGATGGGAGGGGACTTCAGGATGGGAGTGAAGTGAAAGTCCCTCAATCGTGTCCGACTCTTTGGGACCCCATGGACTGTATAGTCCGTGGAATTCTCCAGGCCAGAATATGGGAGTGGGTAGCCTTTCCCTTCTCCTGTGGATCTTCCCAACATAGGGATCGAACCTGGGTCTTCCTCACTGCAGGCTGATTCTTTACCAGATGGGAGTGACTATATATATATATATATATTATATATTTGCTCAGTCGTGTCTGATTCTTTGCGGCCCCATGGACTGTAGCCTACCAGGCTCCTCAGTCCATGGAATTTTCCAGGTAAGAGTACTGGAGTGGATTGCCATTTCCTTCTCCACGCGATCTTCCCAACCCAGGGACTGAACCCGGGTCTCCCATACTGCAGGCAGACGCTTTACCGTCTGAGCCACCAGGGCATACATTTTCATTTCAAACTCCAAATTTATCTTCTTCCTCGTAATCCTTTGGTAGGTAACTGTAAGTTATTTTTTTTCCCCCTCTGTGTCTGTGAGTCTGTGTCTGTTTTGGAAATAACTCCAAAAAAAAAAAAAAAGGAGACATTTTAAATTTATTTGACCTACTTAAATTTTACAAAATATTGAATGCCAATGTAGAGATCAGTAACCATGGGTATTTTCACCACCCGTTCAGAGGGCATTGGGCTTCCCTGGGGGCTCAGACAGTAAAGAATCCACCAGCAATGCAGGAGACCTGAGTTAGATCCCTGGGTCTGGAAAGTCCCCCTGGAGAAGGGAATGGCACCCCACTCCACTGTTCTTGCCTGGAGAATCCCATGGGCAGAGGAGCCTGGGGGGCTGCAGTCCATGGGGTCGCTAAGAGTCAGCATGACTGAGTGACTTCACTTTCACTTTTCACTCTAATGCACTGGAGAAGGAAATGGCGACCCACTCCAGTGTTCTTGCCTGGAGAATCCCAGGGATGGGGGAGCCTGGTGGACTGCCGTCTATGGGGTCGCACAGAGTTGGACATGACTGAAGCGGCTTAGCAGCAGCAGCAGAAGCAGCAGCTAGTATTCTTGCTGGGGAATCCCATGGGCAGAGGAGACGGCCAGGCTAGAGTCCATGGGGTCGCAAAGAGTCAGACACGACTGAGCAACTAACACACACACACACACACACACACACACACACACACACAGAGGATATTATTAACTCATTTGAGTAGAGGACTTCCTTGCGATTTTGTTGTTGGTTTTATTTAAAGATTATAGGCAATTTCTCCTCTCAGACTGAAGGATTCCCTTTAGAATAGCTGTCTGTTCTTTGCTTTCTGTCTTCTGTCTGTAAAGCACTAGTTAAAAGGGGCTTAGTTAACAAAGACCTTCTTTCTGCTATTGTGTATGAACCGCAAATTAATTAGGCAGAAGGAGATTTCTAATAGCAAGCGAGATCAAAACACAGTAGCTTCTGTTTGTGAGGGCTGAGTTTAGAAGGGCTGATAAATGTCCTTGGCTGTGGGAGCCACCATCCTCTTGGGGAGCATCGTCTTACTGCCAAACACCAGCATGAAACCAAGATGGTGGACTCATTGTCACTTTCAACCTGGGAGTCTCCACCTAATTTTGCAGAGTTTATAGAGAATCATATGAGTATCCAGTTTAGGCATCATCTGGTCCAGAGAGCTTTAAACTTTCATATGCTGGGAAATCACACCGTAATTTTATTCAAATACATATTCCCATTCAACCTGCGTAGGAGTTAGAGATGGCACTTCCGTTCTGTGTTGTTTCTAACAAGCTCTTTGGGAGGTTGATGCTGTCTGTTGAAAGCCCACTGTTGCAATAGTGAGAATCTTTGCTGGAGGCCCCTCATTTCACAGGGCTTTCCAGGTGGCTCAGCAGTAAAGAATCCACGTGCCAATGCAGGACACTCAAGAGATGCAGGTTTGATCCCTGGTTTGAGAAGATCCTCTGGAGGAGGAGAAAGTGGCAACCCACTCCAGTTTTCTTGCCTGGAGAATCCCATGGACAGAGGATCCTGGAGGGCTACAGTCTGTGGGGTTGCAAAGAGTTGGATGCAACAAAGCACAAGTGTGAATGCATGCGCACATGTGCCCACACACACACACACACACACACACACACACACAGGCAATTAAACTACCTGAGATGATTTCCTTCCTGACCAACCAGCATCTCCTAGCCTGGCCAGATTAACCTCTGTTCCCGTGCCTGTCCATGTAAATTTGCTCACCGTCTTCTTGTTGGCCTGAATTTTGCCACATAAGAGATTTTCCCCAAGCTGAGAAGTGTAAAACAACCATTTGGTTGTGTCCAAGAACTGAAGCTGAAGCTCCAGTCCTTTGGCCGTCTGATGCGAAGAGCTGACTCATTGGAAAAGACCCTGACTCGTTGGAAAAGACGCTGACGTTGGGAAAGGTTGAAGCCGGGAGGAGAGGGGGACGGCAGTGGATGAGATGGTTGGAATGCAGCGCTGACTTGATGAACATGGGTTTGGGTGGACTCCAGGAGATGGTGAAGGACAGGGAGGCCAGGCGTGCTGCAGCCCATGGGGTCACAAAGAGTGGGACTCGACTGAGCGGATGAATGCCAACAACGACAGAGATTCTGCGAGGCAGATATTCCAACCAGGGCTGGGCTGGATGCTGAGTTTCCGCCTCAGCATGTCTAAGGCTCTGGGTCCTCCCATGGCACAGCTGAAGGCCCAGGGCTGACTTCACAGAGGGCATCAGGGCGTGAGCGCCCGTGGAGTGTCATCGCTGCTCATCTCTCACCCTTGTGTGATGATCCCGTGGGATCAGAGAAACTGGATGAGGAAGCCCACACGGACTCTCCTGGGGGGATGGTTGCTTCATGACGGAGTGGACTTAGGATGGTGGAATGTTCTATGTGGTTGCTCATGGTCACAGATGAAAATATCCCAGGGCTTGTCCTAACGAAGGAATGCAGAGCGGGTGGCTAGTACCAACAGAAGTTTATCGTCTGTTGGAATAATGAACGAAGACAAGTCATGTTAGCTCAAAAAACGGGGATCCATCTTCTCTTAGTTAAGGAGACCAGACATTCACGGTCAATGTGTCCCAGGGTTGATTCTGTCTGGAGGTTTCAGAGGAGGGTCCTTCCTGCCTCTGGAAATCACATAGATAACTTCCAGCTTCCAGGGGCTCCAGGTGTCCATCCCCGGGCTGGTGGCCGCCTCCCTCCCGTCTCCGCCTCCGTCTCCACATGGCTTCTCCTCTGAGTCCATGTCTCCCCTCTTCTGTGTCTTATAAGGACCTTGTCCCTGGGTTTAGCGCCACCGCCATCCAGGAGGACCTCATCTCAGATGCTTCACTCCATCACGTCGGCAGAGACCCTGTTTCCAAATAAGGTCCCTTTGTGAGGTTCCAGGTGTTGTAAGAGGGACACGTCTTTTGGGGAGGGGGCCTCCCCCTGTCCTAGAGACCAGATATCTGCAGTCAAGGGGTCCCAGAGTTGATTCCCTCTTGAGGCTTCAGGGGAGGGTCCTCCCCGCCTCTTTCAGCTTCTGGGGGCTCCGGGCGTCCATCCCTGGGCTGATGGCCGCCTCCCTCCCGTCTCCGCCTCCGTCTCCACATGGCTTCTCCTCTGAGTCCATGTCTCCCCTCTTCTGTGTCTTATAAGGATCTTGTCCCTGGGTTTAGCGCCACCGCCATCCAGGAGGACCTCATCTCTGATGTTTAATCACATTCACAAATACCCTGTTTCAAAATATCACAGTTGCAGGTTCTGAGGGTTAAGACATGGGCATATCCTTTTGAGAGACACAGTTCTCATGTAGAAGGCCACGTCTACAACCTTCCCTTACCGGAAGCTGCCATGCACCCATCCGGATTCCAGGGGAAGGGACTTGAACTCCAGCTAGTGAAGGCTTGTCTTTGTAGAAGATGGTTCAGTTCAGGAGGTAACCTTGGGGCCCAGTTTTAAAACCTGTGACCAACTCAGGGTCTGACCTCCATCTAAGTCAAGTCCACTGGGCTGCCCTGCTCAGGTGTGGCGTGATGTTGCTTCTGGTTTTTCTCAAGATTGACATTTCTCGACTATGTTCAACCCAGAAGTGATGGCCCTTTCTATTCCTTGATCACTCCTGTACTCGGAGGTATGTGGTTGCTGGTGTTCAATTGCCTAGTCTCGTCCGAATCTTTGCGACTCCATGGACGGCAGCACGCCAGGCCTCCCTGCCCATCACCAACTCCTGGAGTCTGCTCAAATTCATGTCCATTGAGTCAGAGATGCCATCCAACCGTCTCATCCTCTGTCGTCCCCTTCTCCTCCCG
>SJYF01000861.1:684915-699622 GCA_006410515.1 Procapra przewalskii
GTGGAGACTGAACCCTGGCGCGTCGGCTTAATAAATCCTCTTGCTGATTGCATCGAGTCCCCGTCTTGGTGATCTTACTGGCGAAGGGCCCTGGGCTGAGACCGTAGAGTCTAACAGTATCTGATTCTTTGCGACCCCATGGACCGTAGCCCACCAGGCTCCTCTGTCCGTGGGATTCTGCAGGCAAGAATACTGAAGAAGGTTGCTATTTTCTCCTCCAGGGGATCTTCCCTACCCAGGGATCGAACCCAGGTTTCCTGCAGTGGCAGGCTGGTTCTTTACTGCCGCGCCACCAAGGAAGCCCCCATCTATACTACAAATACGCACAATCGTGGTTTTACTGCAAACATAATTTTGTTAAAATAGTTAACAGGTGCTAAAGTGGAAACGATGGTTATAATATATATTAGGTATACTAGCATGTATTATGCGTATTATACCATATATGTGTATTATAATCATTATCCTTGCTTCTGTTCTCTGCTGTGCTGGGCTTAGTCACTCAGTCCTATCCAAATGTTTGTGACCCCGTGGACTGTAGCCCGCCAGGCCCCTCTGTCCATGGGGATTCTCCAGGCCAGAATACTGGAGTGGGTTGCCATTCCCTTCTCCAGGGGACCTTTCCGACCCAGGGATTGAACTGAGGTCTCCCCCACTGCAGGCCGACTCTTTACCTTCTGACCAGCAGGGAAGCCAATATATTCACCACCACCCTCCCCTAAAATTTAAGCGCCACTAATTATAATGCAATAAAATTATACATTTTCAACAGAAGGGTGAAAAATGGAAACCAGAACCTGCTGTGCTTGGAAGATGAATGGCACTCATATCAATCATTATTTTCCGGCCAACAATTAAAACTAATGATGATGTCAGCCAGTGACACTTAAGCCGTAAAGACAGACGCCCGCCAGAACCTCTATCAGGCGGTCATGTGGGACAAGCTGGAGCTTAAAACAAGGAAGCGAGAAATGATTTATTAGGAATCAAGAAAGAATGAAATCCAGGGGATTATGCCTTGCATCTGGGAAACCAGAAACAGGTGAGGCCAGCTAAATCAAAGAAAAGAGCGGCAGGGATTTGTACACAGAAGAGAAGAAAGGGAAAATAAATGAGCTCAAAGCTCTTAACATCATTGGGCAGAGGATTTAATTTCACCTCTAAACCGAGACAAATTCTGCAAAAGCTGAGACGCTGATGGGATCATACTTCAGCTCTGTGACAGTCACGGAATGCACGTGAGTTTATTTGTGCAAATAAATGAATAAACTGACCGTAACAGTTTCCTTCCTGGATGTAGACAGAAATGGAGAGCAAGCTGAATTTGGCCTAAAGGCTTGGTGGGGGTGTGTGTGGGGGAGCGGTGGCCTGGAGCGGGATCTGGAATAGATTCCCTGTGTTTACATTCTCAGTTCTCCAAGCAGGCTCTGTGACATGCCTTGACCTTCCTTTTGTCATTAAAAAATGAGCAGACTAAACGCCCGGGTGCACAAGCTTCTAACAAATGGAGACGTGTGTGGAATGCTGGCGCATAGCAAGAGGTCGAGCAAGGTGAAGTTTGACGGAAGCTCATTCCTTCCTGCTGGGGAAGATCGAGAGAGGGAGGAGAGGGGGGCGTTGGGGGACTAGATGGTTGGATGACATCACTGACTCAATGGACATGAGTTTGGGCAAACTCTGGGAGATGGTGATGGACAGGGAAGCCTGGTGTGCTGCAGTCCATGGGGTTGCAAAGAGTGGGACATGACTTAGCGACTGGAAAACAACACTGAGAGACACCCCCCCCCCTCCACCTGGGGGTATTAGGTATCCAGATTTGCACTCCAAACTGAAAAATCCTCTGGGTTGAATGGCATGGCCGATATAGTGGAGAGGAGGAAATGGAACTTATACAGCCTTGGGAAAAGAGCTGAGCGTGATTTAAAGAGAAACACAAAGGCTTTGGTGAATGCGTCCCGCATTTTTACTGTGGGAGTGAATACAAGGAAACAGATTTAACATCTCGGTGGCCAAGGGCTGTAATATAACCTCTGCTACAGCTGTCAAGAAGTAGTGCCTTTTCCGTCGTGTCCAGCAAAGGGGTAAATACACTTCTCCAGCCTGAAGTTTGCATTAAGCCAGGGGTCTCCCAGTCTCTAGCACCTAATACCTGATGATCTGAGGTGGAGCTGATATGTTAATAACAGGAGTAAATTACACGATAAACGTAATACTTTTGAGTCACCCTGAAACCTTCCCCTCCCCCTCCCCGGTGCGTGGAAAAATTGCCTTCCACGAAACAAATCCTTGGTGCTGCAGAGGCTGGGGGCCTCTGCTTTACGGTATTAATCAAACAACCGGTTTTCTGAACGTTGCTTCTAGGGGAATCTCAGGGACATAGGATGTTGGGAAATACGTTCCTTAAATAAGCCATGTATGGTTTCACATGCGACAAATCTTGACATTCAGCATTTGACAATGGTGCCCGTTTTCACCCAGGAAGGATTTGGTCACTTACCTGAAATGGACTGAGATCATTACATGTGCATAGAGAATGAAATAATATCTAATACTTAAATAACTGTAAGTGATATATATTTCATCTGTTTTGGCTCAGTTCTATGAAAAAATAGTTGAGGTAGGGATAAATGAGGACTTTGAGACTGATAATATATTTACTACATGCGAAGAGTTGACTCACTGGAAAAGACTCTGATGCTGGGAGGGACTGGGAGGAGGAGAAGGGGACGACAGGGGACGAGATGGCTGGATGGCATCACGGGCTCGATGGACCTGAGTGTGAGCGGACTCTGGGAGTTGGTGATGGACAGGGAGGCCTGGCATTGCGATTCATGGGGTAGAAAAGAGTCGGACACAGCTGAGCAACTGAACTGAACTGACCTGAACTGTTCAAACAACTAATAAGCCCCTATTGTGTACTACAGGGAAGTCAACTCAATATCTTGTGATAACATATAATGAAAAATAATGTGAAATATATATGTGTGTGCTAAGGTGCTTCATTGGTGCCTGACTGCAACCCCGTGGACTGTAGCCCACCAGGCTCCTCTGTCCGTGGGATTCTCCAGGCAAGAATACTAGAGTGGCTTGCCATGGCCTTCTGCAGGGCATCTTCCTGACCCAGGGATCGAACCCACATTTCTGTGTCTCCTGCATTGACAGGCGGGTTCTTTATGACTTGCACAACCTGGTATATCATGTGTTTAAGTCAGGTCCTATTTACTCTTTTGTGACCCAGTGAACTGTAGCCCACCAGGCTCTTCTGTCCATGGAATTTTCCAGGCAAGAATACTGGAGTGGATTGCGTATGCATATACCTATGTATATATTTATACGCGCACACATGTCTATGGGCTTCCCTGGGGGCTCAGCTGGTAAAGAATCCGCCTGCAAAGAATCGACCTGGGTTCGATCCCTGGATTGGGAAGGACCCTGGAGAAAGGAAAGGCCACCCACTCCAGTATTCTGGCCTGGAGAATTCCATGGACCGTGTAGTCCTGTTAGACCTCGCGGTCTCTTGCCAGGGATCTGTCGCCCAAAAGAATCTCCAAGACTCGGACTCGATGCAACCAGCAAGAGGATTTATTAGGCCGGCGCGCCGGGGCTCGATCACCACCAGGGAAGAACGAACCCCGAACATTCGTTACAAAGCAGTTTTTAAGCACAAAAGCCACAAACAGGTGCGGCTAGGGTGGAGCAACCTGATTGGCGTACAGGTCTTGACATTTTCAGGGATAGGTTCAATTGTTATCAGGTCGACACGGCTGGTCGAGCTGCATTTTTACTGTTAATCTTGTTTCCCTGGAAAATAACATCCCCCAGAGAGCCTTCCGGAGGGTGCGTACTTGAGATATGAGCCCCTACACATTCCTGAGATAAAGGTTTGTCTTAAGATTAACAGGGGGGCCTGTTTTTCCTTAACGCTGTAGTGAAAGTTTAACCTTTATTTTTTTCCCTTTCCTCTCAGTCCATGGCGTTGCAGAGTCGGACATGACTGAGCGACTTTCACTTTCATATATATATATATATTATATATATATATAATTGAATCATTTTGCTGTACCTCTGAAGCTAACGCAACATTGCAAATCAACTAGAGTTCCATTTGTTAAGACAACAATTCTTATTTCCCGATTAGCCGGTAGAAGATACAGACAATTTAAATCACCTGTGGTACTACAAATTTGGGTTCTACAAAAGCAGAGTTTAAGCTTTGTCTTTTTTTTTTTTTGTCATTTTTTTTTTTTTGTACGTAGATGAGCTAGTTACCCAGCATAAGAGAAGCTGAGCATCTAACCATAAACTGCATCTCCAATGGGAGCATTTCATTCTTATTTAAAGGAAATAATGGAAGCATCGTAAATGGAGGAGGAGGGGAAAAAAATAACACCAGTGCTGATAAGCCTTCAGCTATATTGTCTGTTCAATCAGCGAACAGCCAGACTTTTTAAAGTATGATTTTTTTTAATAATGATTTTTTTTTTAGATGTGGACCATTTTTAAAGTCTTTATTGAATTATGTACAATACTGTTTCCATTTTATGTTCTGGTTTTCTGGCCTCGAGGCACGGGGGATCTTGGCTCCCCATGCAGGGATCGAACCTTCACCCTTTGGGCTGGAAGGGAAAGTACTAACCACTGGACCACCAAGGCAGTCCAGTGACTTCCTATGCAAATAGTCTTTACGTCTGAATCCCTCTGCTGTTTGCTTCTGGTCATACCCTCTTGCTTCCCTGGTGGCTCAGATGGTAAAAAATCTGCCCGCCAATGCAGGAAACCTGGGTTCGATCCCTGTGTCAGGAAGATCCCCTGGAGAAGGGAAAGGCTACCCACTCCAGTGTTCTTGCCTGGAGAATCCCATGGACAGAGGAGCCTGGAGGGCTACAGTCCACGTGGTCGCAAAGAGTCAGACATGACTGAGTGACTAACACTTTCATTTTCCGTACCCTCTTAGATTAGGCAAGCACTTGTGTTTCTTATTCTAATTTTCTTTCTTTTATTTTTTATTTTTGGTAATCTTCTGGAAAAAGAATGGGCTTTCCTACAACTTGACACCTCATATTGTTAAAGGCTGTGTGGTTATGGCAATTATATTAAATCCAAGAAAAACATAAAGATCATAAATTCAGTAAAAGTGAAAGTGAAGTCGCTTAGTCGTGTCCAGGTCTTTGCGACCCCGTGGACTGTAGCCCACCAGGCTCCTCTGTCCATGGGATTCGCCAGGCAAGAATACTGGAGTGGGTTGCCATGCCCTCCTCCAGGGGATCTTCCTGACTCAGGGATGGAACCCAGGTCTCCCATACTGCAGGCAGACACTTTACTGTCTGAGGCACGAGGGAAGCCACAGTATATATATGTCTATCCTAATTTCCCAGCTCGTCACATCTCCCCACCTTTACCCTGCTGCTGTTGCTGCTGAGTCGCTTCAGTCGTGTCCAACTCTGTGCGACCCCATAGATGGCAGCCCACCAGGCTCCCCCATCCCTGGGATTCTCCAGGCAAGAACACTGGAGTGGGTTGCCATTTCCTTCTCCAATGCATGAAAGTGGAAAGTGAAAATTGAAAGTGAAGTCATTCAGTCGTGCCCGACTCTTAGCGACCCCATGGACTGCAGCCCACCAGGCTCCTCCATCTGTGGGATTTTCCAGGCAAGAGTATTGGAGTGGGTTGCCATTGCCTTCTCTGTACCTTGCTATGAATATGATGTATTAAGATAAAAGGGTTCACATCAAGTATGTTGTAAGTCAGTAAATGGAAACGCTTTTTAATTAAAATGTAACGGGACCCACTTGGACGGCTGCAGTCACTGAGATGGAAAGTCGCAAGTGTTTCCAGCTGTGGAGAAATGGGGACGCTTGCACGTCATTGGTGGGGATAGGAAAAGTCAGCTGCTGTGGAAAACAGTTTAACTGTTCCTCGAAAACTGGACACCGTGTGTGAAGGAGGGGGTGGGACGAAATGGGGAGAGTAGCCGTGACATATACACACCTCCGTGTGTAACACAGACAGCGAGTGGGAAGCCGCTGTGTAGCAGGGAGCTCAGCTCGGGGCTCTGTGATGAACCAGAGGGGTGGATGGGGCGGGGGAGGCTCAAGAGGGAGGGGACAAATTCATACATATGGCTGATTCACGCTGTTGCGCAGCAGAAACCAACACAATATTGTAAAGCCGTTCTCCTCCCACTGAATACATTAAGAGAAAAAGTTGCACGTAAAGCTAACATATAACGCGACAATTCTGCTCTCACATATATGCTGAAGAAAAGCTGAACACAGGTGCTCCCACAAACACTTGTAAAAGGGTCAATGGAAGCATGACTCACAGCGTCCAAAAGGCAGAACCAGCCGAAATGTCCGTCCACGGAGGGATCGATGAAGAAAATGTGGCCCGTGCGTGAAACGGAATGTTACTCAGTCGCAGAACAGGAGCAGCTCACACAGGCTATTGCACGATGGACCTTGAAACTATTATGCTACGTGAAAGAAGGGCTTCTGTGGTGGCCCAGCTGGTCAAGAATCCGCCTGCAACGCAGGAGACCCCGGTTTGATTTCTGGGTCGGGAAGATCCCCTGCAGAAGGGATGGGCTACCCACTCCACTATTCTTGTGCTCCCCTTGGGGCTCAGCTGGTAAAGAACCTGCCTGCAATGCCAGAGACCTGGGTTCGATCCCTGGGTTTGGAAGATCCCCTGGAGAAGGGAAACGCTACCCACGCCAGTGTTCTGCCCTGGAGAATCCCATGGACTGTATAGTCCATGGGGTCGCAAAGAGTAGGACACGACTGAGCGACTTTCAGCTTGAAAGAGGCAAAACACATAAGGCAAACAGCGATAAGATTCCATGTATGTGAGATGTCCAGAATTGGAAATACAGACAGAAAGTTTACTAGTGGTTGCCAAGGGTCATGCAGACAACAAAATACAGAGTGACTATAAACAGACTTTACTTTTGGGCTGATGAACGTACTGAGTTGGCCAAACAGTTTGTTTTTGGTTTTCCATATGGTCTTACAGAAAAAAGTCTCGAACAGACTTTTTGTGGCCAAATATTTTAGAACTAGAGAGAGATGGTGGTTACATAACCCTGTGAATGGTACGGAAAGCCATTTTTTGGAGTAATTATTTTTCTTTGCTTTCAACTGAGGTATAGTTGATGGTGTACAATATGATATAAGTTGCAGGGGTACAGTGTAGTCATTGACAGTTTTTAAAGTTTGGAAATGGCAACCCACTCCAGCGTTCTTGCCTGGAGATTCCTACAGACAGAGGAGCTTGACGGGCTACGGTCCACGGGGTCACCGAGAGTCAGACACGACTGAGCGACTAAGCATATATATTCCATTTCTAGGCATTATAAAATGATGGCTCTACTCCCTGTACTGTACAATACATCCCTGTAGCTTATATTTTATACACAGTGAAAATGAAACTTGCTCAGTCGTGTCCGACTCTTTGCGACCTTATGGACCGTAGCCCACCAGGCTCCTCTGTCCATGGGATTCTCCAGGCAAGAGTACTGGAGTGGGTTGCTGTTTCCTTCTCCAGGGGATTTACCCGACCCAGGGATGGAACCCAGGTCTCCCACATTGCAGATGGGCTTTTTATCATCTGAGCCATCAGGGAAGCCCAAGAATACGGGAGTGGGTAGCCCTTCCCTTCTCCAGGGGATCTTCGCAATGCAGGTATCAAACCCAGGTCTCCGGCACTGCAGGCCGATTCTTATCAGCTGAGGCACCAGGAAGGCCCTTAATACACACTGGTTTGCATATAAAGTATCATGGTCCCTTCTCCCCTTTTCTTTTCCTTACTGCTCACCTACTAGCTTGTTCTGTGTTATCTGAGTCTGCCTCTGTTTTGTTATAGTCAGTAGGGTGGTGCATTTTTGCATTTCCCGTATAAGTGATGTCTCTATGTTTGTTTTCTGTCTGCTCGCTTCGCTTACTAACAGTCTCTAGGTCCGTCTGTGTCACTGCAAATGGCATAGTCTCGTTCAAACAATGGCTGAGTTCTATTCCAACGCGTATGTCTACCGTGTCTTCTTTAATCCACTCCTCTGCTGACGGAGATTCAGGTCTTGGCTGTTGTGAACAGTACTGCTGTGAACGTTGAATTGCATGTCATGTTTTCCAGTGAGCATTTTCATTTACTTTGGACATAAAACATTTTCAGCATTACAAAAGTGAAGTTGCTCAGTCGTGTCTGACTCCATGCGACCCCGTGGACTGTAGCCTGTCGGGCTCCTCAGCCCATGGAATTTTCCAGTCACGAGTACTGGAGTGGGTTGCCATTTCCTCCTCCGACATTAGAGAAGCATTTTAAAAAGATGCAATGCAGAATTGTGTTGACTGTTTCAGTCTTCTCTCTTCTCCCAAGAAGACAGTGGAAGTAACTTGAACAACAGTAAAATCTGGTCATATTGAAATGTCTGCAAATAGTGGAAAATAAAAAATTAGAGGGAAGGCACGCAGGGAGCTCTCATGAACAATAAACTTGCTAATTTTAACTAAATGGAATCAGTGGAAAAGAGATCTGAAAAATAGTATTTGGGGATAAAAACCATTCTAAACCCAGAAAACAAAGCATATTAAAAAGCAGAGACATTACTTTGCCAAAAAAAATCTTCATGTAGTTAAAGCTATGATTTTCCTGGTAGTCGAGTATGGATGTGAGAGTTGGATCATAAAGAAGGCTGAGCACAGAATTGATGCTTTTGACCTGTGGTGTTGGAGAAGACTCTTGAGAGTCCCTTGGACTGCAAGGAGATCCAACCAGTCCATCCTAAAGGAAATCAGTCCTGAATATTCCTTGGGAGGACTGAAGCTGAAACTGAAACTCCAATACTCTGGCCACCTGATGGGAAGAGCTGATTCATTAGAAAAGACCCTGATGCTGGGAAAGATTGAAGGCGGGAGGAGAAGGGGACGACAGAGGATGAGATGGTTGGATGGCTTCACCGACTCAATGGACATGAGTTTGAGCAAGTTCCAGGAGTTGGTGATGGACAGGGAGGCCTGGCGTGCTGCCGTCCATGGGGTCACAAAGAGTCAGACACGACTGAGCGACCGAACAACAAGCACATCGATGAATCTCAGAAAGAAGCGTTTGGTCCTGATTTCAGGAAGGGTTTTGGCTTTGTTGTGAGCGTTGAAGAATCCGGAAACTGGAGGTGAATAGCCCACGATGGCAGGGCAACTGAGAAACGGAGGTGTGTGGACCAGGTGCGTCCCGAAAGGCCCGGCATGATATCAGAATTCAGCCCGCGGTTCTCATCGTCCTGTTTTCTGAGAGTCGACAGTGAGGACTCGTGCGCATAAGCCCTGATGCATAAGCCCATGGCCACGGCCGTGGGTCTGCTGTGAATTCCAGTAACATTCACGATGGAAAGTGATTCAGTGCCGGGAGCTTGTCCACCCGAGACACGACACCAGTCCCAACACCGCCCTGCCTGTCAACACAGTGAGTCCCTGACAAATTACACCAACCCTGCCTCTCACGTGCTCCCAGGCTTCTAATGGAAACCGAAGCTCGTGGAAACGCTTGGTGGATTCACACGGCTTATCTTGTTGCCTTGGTGCAGCTGACTGTGTCTCAAATGTTTGCACGGAGAGATGTCACCCCCCAAAAATCAGTGACCCGGCCCGAAATGGGAAGAGGTGGTTAAGATGCGGGAGCCGGTAAAAGTTCCAAATACAGTTCACAGAGACGAGTCTCTGCTGAGAAAACTGTGAATTTCAGTACCGTGTGGGCTTGTTTGGTCGCTCAGTCGTGTCTGGCTCTCTGAGACCCCATGGGCTGCAGCCCACCAGGGTCCTCTGTCCATGGGATTCTCCAGGGAAGAATACTGGAGTGGGGGGCCGTGCCCTCCTCCAGGGGCTCTTCCCAACTCAGACATTGAACCCAGATATTCTGCATTGCAGGCAGATTCTTTATCAGTGAGCCGTTACGGACAATTCAACCCAGTTCATCAGAACAACAAATAAAGTCTGAAAATGTATTTTCTGACCATTTCAACATTCATTCACTGTATCACCAATGAAAGACCATGGTTTACTCACTTATTTCTCGTGTATTCAAACTGTCTCTAAGAATTTAAAGTGCTATTACCTTGAAATGTACCTAAAATATGTCTTGCTTTGCCAAAGATGGTACGCTGATTTTTTTTTTCTTTTCACCTGGGAGTGAGAATAATTTGCCCTTTCATTCTGCCATGATCTTTTCTGTTTTCCGAAGTGCTATGTGTATATATATATGTGTGTGTGTGTGTGTGTGTGTGTGTGTGTGTGTGTGTGTTGATGCTGTGGTTTATCGAGTCATCATCTCTACAGAGATAATTTACAATACAGTTGACCTCCCAGAGGTCAAGACTACCTGGAAAAAAAGTAAACTGAAGAGATAGTTATAATCACCCGGCGATTCCAGTGGTGCAAACAGCGTTAACAGAAAAAAAAAAAAAACATTCTTAGAAGTGAAGTTGCTTTTTCTGGTTCAGAGTTTTCCATCCCCCTAAAGGTTTGGTGTGTAATGTTCTTGAAATATCATGAACTGAGCAGGATTTGGGGGGCAAAACAACAATATTGCTATTAAGACAATATGCTGTCAGGTTTGTTTAATTCATTTATTGGAAAAGTTAGTTGCTCAGTTGTGTCCCACTCTCTGCAACCCCATGGAACTGTAGCCCACCAGGCTCCTCTGTCCATGGGATTTCCCAGGCAAGAACACAGGAGTGGGTTGCCATGCCCTGCTCCACGGGATCTTCTCAACCCAGGGACTGAACCTGGGTCTTTTGCATGGCAGGCCATTTCTTTACTGTCTGAGCCACCAGGGAAGCCTTAGCTCCTTTGCCTTACTTGACCTTGCTGGGCCTTAACTGAAGCGTGTAGGGGGGTCTAGTTCCCTGAACAGACATTGAACTCAGGCCTCCTGTTTTGGGAGCAGGGAGTCTTAACCCCTGCACCACCAGGAAATTCCCAGTGAACAGTTTTATGAGTTGCAAACTTTTTGGATATTGAAGACATTTAAGAAGCCAGTTTTCTTAAAAAAAAAAAAGTGAATTTTCCATACACGCTGATCTAATGGAACTTCACTGAGTAAATAAATATAGAAGATAGAGGAGACATTTACAAAACAGCAATTTGCGGCAATGCAGAAGGTATTGCTAAAGGTGGGAACCCAGGAGGTGAGGGTTTGATCCCTGGGTGGGGGAGATCCCCTGGAGAAGGAAATGGCACCCCACTCCAGTATTCTTGCCTGGAGAATCCCATGGACAGAAGAGCCTGGTGGGCTGCAGTCCAGGGGGTTGCAAAGAGTCAGAGATGACTGAAGCGACTTAGCACCCATCACAGAAGGTATCACTGGGAAATGCACCCCAGACTTTGGTTCCATGAGAATAGCCCAAAAATTTTACAGAGAATTCCTCCTACATTTAATCAATGTAAGTGCTCGGTAACGTTTATTCTTGTCAGTAAAGAAGCAAAACAGTTGCACTCAGATTCTTATAAATTATTTTCCTGCTACCCTCCCAGGCTTGACCCTCTACGGAAAATATTCTGTGGACATGACCTCACGTGTTCAGTATTGAACTTCTAGCAATCGGCATTGAGTTTCTTCCTCTGAATGTATGGTGCACAGCGTGTCATTTAGCATGGAAATCTACTTTCTTTATTATGGGCTTATCCTTTAAAATGAGTAGACCTTAGATCGTAATTGCAAAAATGCTACAATTAATTAGTTCTTTTTTGTCCTTTGAAGTCTTCTATTTGGTTAATCATAAGGATTAATCTGTTCTGACAGAGTAATTGTCGTTAGACTGTATTCCTGGAGCTTCATACAGCCTCGCGGATTGGATTATTCAGCAGTTTCTTGATAATTAACAGACTACAAATGGAATCTGCTTATCGCCCTGGTTTGGCAGTGTTTTGGTTTGGGTTTTCTTCCTGAACTAATGACCTGCTGCTGCTGCTGCTGCTAAGTCGCTTCAGTCGTGTCCGACTCTGTGCAACCCCGTAGACGGCAGCCCACCAGGCTCTGCTGTCCCTGGGATTCTCCAGACAAGAACACTGGAGTGGGTTGCCATGTCTTTCTCCAATGCATGATCTAGGCAGCTGCATTTGGAAGCAGAAGTCGAAGCAAAACAACCAGCTCAGTGTTTCAGTAGCTAAAATGTTTCTGGGAGATAATATGCAATGCTCATAGATTTTAAGATGCCTTAAGTAGAATCTTGAAAGAGATAAGGAAGTCTATGAATTTTAACACGTGGGTAACTTTTCTCTTGCAGCCTAGCAAGATACGTGTGACTTGCATTTTCCTTTTTGGCTGCCCTAGGTCTTTGTTGCAGAAAGTGGGCTTTCTCTAGCTGCAGCCAGTGGGGGCTCCTCTCCAGGAGTGCTGTGCGGGCTTCTCATTGTGTGGTCCCCTCTTGCTGTGGACCATGTGCTTTCGAGCATGCAGGTTCAGTTGCCCTGTGGCACCCTGCTTTGTCCCCGACCAGGGATCACACCCGCGTCCCGTGCAATGGGGGGCAGACAACTCTTAATCACTGGACCGCCAGGCAAGTCCAATTTGCATTTTTCTCTGGATGCGTAAACACCTTCAAGGGCCGCTTTCTACTTTGGCAAGCTGTGTGCTGCCCAGAGATTCCACTTCTAAGGAGGAGAGTGTCTGAGTGTTTGTGTGTGATTTATTAGACATGCCACGGGTGTTATTTCTTTTTCATGCATCTTACATTTTGCTTAACTGAACTTCCCCACCACTTTGCTGTTTTAGTTACATTGCTCAGTCGTGTCCGACTCTTTGCGACCCCGTGGGCTGCAGCACACCAGGCTTCCCTGTCCATCACCAACTCCCAGAGCTTGCTCAAACTCATGTCCGTCGAGTCGGTGATGCCATCAATCCATTTCATCCTCTGTCGTCCCCTTCTCCTGCCGCCCTCAATCTTTCCCAGCATCAGGGTCTTCTCCAGTGATTCAGTTCTTTGCATCACGTGGCCAAACGTATTGGAGTTTCAGCTTCAGCATCAGTCCTTCCAGTGAATATTCGAGACTGATTTCCTTTAGGATGGACCGGTTGGCTCTCCTTGCAGCGCATTTTTTTTTTATGCTTCGGTTCGTTAATGTGGTGTGCTGTGCTGATCTGTGGAGACAGCGTCAAGTGAAGCTTGAAAGGTACACAGGACGGAAATCAGAGTTCTCCAAACCGGTGACGTCACCACACCTGGAAGGCATGGGGTGAGAGATTACGGAGGTGGAAAGAGGCAGGGAGGATTGCTGACATGTATTGAATTTAAGGAGACACATGCCCTCATTAGAACTTAAATGAGAATGGGCGCTCCTTTGTTCTAGGGAACAATCCGGAAGCACACACTGGGTAGATCAGCAGATAAATCTGTCAGCCGTTTCTATTATGCTGTTGTTCATAAATGATCATTTTCACCCATTTTTACCATGTTGATTGATTTCAGTAGGTAAATCTCAACATCACTCCAAACAGAAATGAACTTGAAATATGGAACGAGCACGCGTTAGGTAGATGCTCTTGATGTGTGTGTGTGTGTGTGTGTGTGTGTGTGTGTGTATCTGTGTGTTTTTTTGTTATTGTTGTTGATTTATAAGACTCTGTGAGAAGGATGGGGGAAGGGATAGTTAGACGGGGGAAGGGATAGTCAGGGAGTCTGGGATGGACATGGACACTCTGCTGGATTTAACACGGAGAACCAGCAAGGACCTGATGTCCAGCACAGGGAACTCTGCTCAATCCTCTGTAATAACCTTATGGTCCCCAGGGGGAAGGATGGGGAAGGGATAGTCAGGGAGTCTGGGATGGACATGGACACACTACTGTGTTTAACATGGAGAACCAGCAAGGACCTGCTGGACAGCACAGGGGACTCTGCTCAGTGTCACGTGGCAGCCTGGATGGGCGGGGAGTTTGGGGGAGAGTGGATGAATGTGTGTGTGTGGCTGAGTTGCTTCACTGTCCACTTGAAATTGTCACAACACTGTTCATTGGCTATAACCCACTAAAAAATACAAAGTTAACAAAAAAGGACTCTGTAGAGTTCACCAAATATTCTTTTATCCTCAGCCCTGGGCTTTGTTCTTCTCTGTACTTAAAGGCAACCATTTCTGTGAGGCTGGGGTTCACTGCTCCTACCCCTGATTTTATTATTTTAATTGTAAAATTTAGATGCATTTCTATGAAACTAGTCTATAAGCATTTGTTGACTTAACAGTTGTCTTCCAGCATCTAACTATGTCAGTGGTATTGTATCAATTTGTAGTTGATACACACACATGCATGTATATTAATGGCGATTAGTGTCATAAGAGATGCTCATTTTGGAGTGGTGGTTTATGGTGAATTGTGTTCCTGCCACCCCTCAAAAAAAGAAAGATATTTTGACATCCTAACTGTTAGTAGTTGCAAATGCAAGTTTATTTCCCACTAAGGTCTTTGCGGATGTAATCAAGTTAAGCTGATGTCATTAAAGTTGACTTGAATTCAATCTGGTCTATAAAAAAGAGAATGTTACATATAAAGACGTATTTTGGACAAAAAATGTCATTAGGGCCTAGGCAAATGTTACTTTCCCCCTGTTTCTGTTTAGATTAGGTTTTATTGGCGTATAGCTGCTTAATAACATCAGTTTCCATGGGATTCTTCAGGCAAGAATACTGGAGTGGGTTGTCATTAACTTCTCCAGGGGATCTTCCTG
>SJYF01000861.1:740826-755223 GCA_006410515.1 Procapra przewalskii
CAGAGTTCCCTGTGCTGGACAGCAGGTCCTTGCTGGTTCTCCGTGTTAAATACAGCAGGGTGTCCGTGTCCATCCCAGACTCCCTGACTCTCCCTTCCCCGCAAGCGTAAGTTCATTCTCTATGTCTGGGAGTTTCCTTCTGTCTCGTCAGTAACTTCTTTTGTGCCATTTCTCTTTAGATTCCACATATAAGGGATGTCATGTGATATTTCTCCTTCTTTGACTGACTGTCTTCACTTAGTATAATAACCTCTGGTTAAATCCATGTTGCTCAACTTCCCAGGTGGTTCAGATGGTAAAGAACCCTCCTGCAATGCAGGAGACACAGGAGGCTCGGGTCCAATCCCTGGGTCGGGAACTTCCCCTGGAGAAGAGAATGGCAACCCACTCCAATGTCCTTGCCTGGAGAATCCCCCGCACAGAGGACCCTGGCGGGCTTCAAACCACAGGTTCGCACAGAGCTGGACACGACTGAAGCGACTTGGTGCTAAGTGTGTGGGAGACGGGTCATCTCTGCTCTTGCACCACCTTGCGTTCCAGGTTTGACACCTTGCATTCTTCCGCATTTCCTTAATTTCAACCTAAGAGTAGCTAACGGCAGGGCAAGGTGCATACAAGGGGCTTTGTGTAGACCAAGTCTCTGTGTGTCTCTGATGCCTGAAGGATGGTCCTCATTCCTCAGGGTAAAGAAGTGATTTAAAAAAAAGAAAGAACAAATAACCCAATTGAAGTTGCACAAGATCTAAGTAAACATGTGTCCAAAGATGACACCCCAAGGGCCTCAAAGCACACAAAAAGATGCTCAAAAATCACTGATGATCAGCGAAATGAAATCAAAATGACAGTGAGGCATCAATTTGCACCGGTCACAGAGGTCATCATTAAAAAGTCCACACACAGTAAATGGTGGAGAGGGCGTGGAAAGGAGGGAACACTCCTACGCGGTTGGTAGGACTGTAAATTTTTGCAGCCACTATGGAGAACTTGTGCACAGAAGGTACCATATGACCCAGAAATCCCATTCCTAGGCACGTATCTGCAGAAAACTGCCATTTAAAAAGATACGTACACTCCAGTGTTCACAGTAGCACTATTTACAACAGTCAAGACGTGGAAGCAACCTAAGTGTCCATCAACGGAAGGATGGAGAAAGAAGATGTGGCAAATACACCGTGGAATAGTACTCGGTCATGAAAAATGTAGTCGAGCCATTTGCAGCAACCAGATGGACCTAGAGACTTTCTTAATAGTGGCAAGGAGACATATCATATGATATCACTTATATATGGAATCAAAAAAAACAATACAAATGAACTTATTCATAAAACAGAAAGTGAGTCACAGACAGAGAAAACAAACTTGTCATGACCGAAGCAGGCACTGGGAAGGGATACGTTAGGAATCTGGGAATCAAGAGACATATATTACTATATATAAAATACAACATCAACAAGAACCCGCTCGATAGAACAGTGAAGTCTGCTCAGTACTCGGTGATCAGCTATATGAGAAAAGAATATATAAAAAAAGAGTGTACAAATGTCTGTGTATAATTGATTCACTTTCTTTGTACACCTGAAGCTAACACAACATTCCAAATCAGTGACATTCCAATAACACTTAAATATTGAATAACAGAGGGGCTTACAACGTGATACCTGTGCACAGCCACGCATCCCACTGTGGTTTTTGCTGCATTACGCGGAACACATCCCTTTGAGCATTAGTTTACTCCCCAAAGCTGAGTCAGCAACACAGGTTTCAAAAAGAAGATACATCCCAAAGGAAGAGCATTGTAGAAGTAAGAAAAGATACAAGAAGCATTGCACGAATTATGCACCAGTGACAGGTGATGAGTGAACACTGTTAGGACCTTCCACTCACACCATATAATCACCCAAATTGTATGTTCAGCTTTATCACAGCCTTCCCACTGTGCGTCTGTGATTTTCCCGAAAACATGAGCCATCAGATGGGCTTGCGTGCCCGGAAACGCACAGTCACACCTTTGCAAGGACTTATCTCTGATCACGATCAAGGTAAAACTGAGCGACCCTCTGCCCCTGTCAAAGCTCAGTGATACACCACCCTAAAGCAAGGGCCGTGATCTTCTCGGGACGATCTTTCTCAGATCAGAGAAACGGGTGAAAGAAGAGTCTGTTCACTAAGTCCGAGTCATGATTTCATGAATAGATGAATGGAAAATATTCGGCATGGGGTCTGAAGCACCGGAGGCACCCAGTGACTGGTGAATATTGTAACTGGAGGGCAGTTGGTTTACAGTGGTCTGTTAGCTTCTGCTGTACAAGAACACGGGAAAGCTGCTCAGTCGTGTCCGACTCTCTGCGACCCCATGGACCGTAGCCCGCCCGGCTCCTCAGTCCGTGGAGGTTCTCCAGGCGAGAATACTGCAGTGGGTTGGCTATTCCCTTCTTCAGGGGATCTTCGCAAACCCAGGGATCGAACCCCGGTCTCGCACACTGCAGGCAGATTCTTCAGCAGCCAAGCCACCAGGGAAGGCCAAGAATCCTGGAGCGGGCGGCCTGTCCCTTCTCCAGGGGATCTTCCCGACCCAGGGACCGAACGGGGGTCTCCTGCCCTGCAGGCGGACTCTTTATCAACTGACCCTCCGGGGATCAGTTAGAATTATACAAGAGGCCCCCTCTGGAGCCTGCCTCCAGCCCGCCCAGCTCATCACAAAGGACCGAGCTGAGCTTCCTCTGCTATACAAACAGCAGCTTTCCAAAGGCTATCTATTCTACACGGGGTCGCGTATGTGTGAGAGCCGCCGTCTCCAATCATCTCCCTCTCGTTCCCCTGCTGTGTCCACAAGTCTGTCCTCCGTGTCTGTGTCCCTGCAAGGAGGTTCATCGGGACCATCTTTCTAGATTCCACATACATGAGTTAATATATGAGGCTTGCTTTTCTCTTTCTGACTTCTTCACTCTGTACAACAGACTCATGTAGAGTTGTGGATGGACCTAACTTCATTTCTTTTCTATGACTGAGTAACTATATTTTTAAGGGATGTAAGTGCCACGAATTCAAGCCATTAGGTCTTGTCTCTCTCTGACTTGCTATTTACTGTGAATGAAACAAACCTCAAGCGCCTTGAAGACGGTATGCCTCTGGAAGAGAAACAGAAGGAAGGCTTGGTGGCTGACCTCAACAGCTAAAATTTGAATGCGAAATAATCAGACTAGATTTAATTAGCAAAGATTCATTTTCTAATTAGGTCCAATAGGCTTATAATCGAATTAACAGTAAAGGAGATTATGGGAATTGTCATATTCCATCTATTGCATGTCGACTGCCAGTCTATGTATTGCATGTCACATGTCTGTGTATACACACACACACACACACACACACACACACACACACACACACAACTGTAGAATCAAAGGATGGTTTACATACTATTTTACCCTGACTTGCAGAATCAGTGAAAATTCTCCATTTGTAAGAATGGTTATGTTTCGTATTTTTTTTAACTTTCTCACCTTACACTTTGTTTAAGCATATAGAAATGATTTCCCTTGTGCTGTAATTTACCTGTCTGTAAGCTTTCCAATTAAAAACAGAACGGCTTTAAATTTTTATCGTCAGATGCCTCCGTTGTACCTTTCGACTGGCTGTGATTGAAACACAGAGCAGGTGTTAAGTTTTTCATTTGGGTTTTATGATACTTCAGCTGGAAAAGAAGCACGCACCCTACTGCATAACGCGGCATCGTTTAGAATGGCCGAGACCTGGGAGCAAATATTGCAAATAGATTTTCCTGTCAAAGCCATCGCAGGAATCTTGGGGAAACATTAAAGGCGATTGCTCTCTGCACGCGTGTGGTGAATGTCGGGGATCACAATTAATGCCCGTACAAATATTTTCAGCGTCCCTGCTGTGAGGCTCCAGGTTCTATTTTGAGCCATCTGATGGACAAGCCCGTAACTGCACTGGACACGGGCTTTCAATCAACTCGCCGGCAAGCTGTGCATCAATGATTCGCAGAGACCACGATAATTAATCATCGACTTCCCTAGAAGATAATGCTCCCAACAGCCTGCAGGAGACACCTAAGTATACCTCCACCTCTTCCGGGGGAGGGTGAGTGGCTCCCAGCGCAAAAACCTGGAACTGTATCCTGCTGAATGTTACAAGTGTGCCCTGTCAAAGTCTTCCCCTCAAGGTAACTTTTCTTTGGCTCTGGGAGGAGAGTCCAATTAATTACTGTCTTCACTTTCCTTGTAGACTCCATTCTTACCACTCAGGGAGAATCCATCTGGGGAGTCCTAGTCACACTTTAAAAAAAAATTCAGATTTGCCCAGGATTGTTTTTAGCCTTCACCTTATCACAAATTCTTCAGAGTAGATGAAAGATATTGGTAAGGCTTCCCTGATAGCTCAGTTGGCCAAAAAAGCTGCCTGCAATGTAAGAGACCCTGGTTCAATTCCTGGGTCGGGAAGATCCTCTGGAGAAGGGAAAGGCTACCCACTCCAGGATTCTTGGGCTTCCCTGGTGGCTCAGCTGATAAAGAATCCGCCTGCAATGCAAAAGACCTGGGTTCGATCCCTGGCTTGGGAAGATCCCCTGGAGAAGGGAAAGGCTACCCACTCCAGTATTCCTGGGCTTCGCTTGTGGCTCAGCTGGTGAAGAATCCGCCTGCAATGTGGGAGACCTGGGTTAGAAAGATCCTCTGGAGAACAGAAAGGCCACCTATGGCAGTATTCTGGCCTGGAGAATCCCATGGACTGTATAGTCCATGGGGTCACAAAGAGTCTGACACGACTGAGCGACTTTCACGGAGGTGGCAGTGATGTTCGACAAAGATGTAGCGGTGATAAGTGTTTTGGATTCTGGGTATTGTGGGGATGGGAGAGCTGGGTCAGGGTAAGGTCAGAAGATGAATGAAAAGCAGGACCAGAAGTGACACCGGAATAAACAGGAATTCCCAGTAAAACAAGACTATCCATGGGGACAGAGGGGAAATCAGGATGTGAATTTCACCAGGAAACACACACTTGTTGGGGGAAAACAAAAACAAAAACCCCGTAAGCTGGAGAAGGGTATTTGTAGACGGATGCCAAGCACGTGATGTGGGTTAAATAGATTCTTCTTTGTGAGCGCTGACCTGCAAGTGTACCCACCTGGCTCTCACTGAGGAGAGGGCTTTTGACTTGATGTGGGTGAACCGCTCTCTCCGCCTGCGGGCTCTGATGGTGCCTGTGGCTCTCGGCTTCAGGGAAGGATGGTGCTCCTTGCTCAGGTGTTTGCCAGCTGTCAGGGTGCGTGGCGAGTGTTGTGTGCTCGCCAACCGTCGGGGGGAGTCATTCAGGGCACCCTGTACGCTTGGCGTCCACAGAGTGCTTGCTTGGGGTGCCTTCCGAGGGCTGTACCTCTGGGGACAAGTCAAGCAGACTGGGGTGGAAATGTAATCGTTAAACACACCTCCAGAGGAAGACAGACAGCCCAGGGAGGGCTTAGTCGCTGACTCGTGTCCAGCTCTCTGGGACCCCATGGGCTGTATGGCCCAGCAGACTCCTCTGTCCGTGGGATTCTCCAGGCAAGAACACTGGAGTTTCCTTCCCCAGGGGATCTTCCCAACCCAGGGTCAAACCCGTGTCTCCTGCGTTGGCTGGTGGGTTCTTTACCACTGGTGCCACCAACAGCCAGAGCGTTTTTTACCTTTTATTCTTGGCTCGTATCTGCCAAAAAGCTTTATCCATGTCCACCAGATCCTTGAAAGAATCTTGCCTTAAAGATCACTCTGATTTGCTTAACGGCAGACTAAGAGTGAAGATCTCGTGTCTCCTTAAATCCTCCTGTGTGGGTTGAACTACACTGCTGCTGCTACTGCCAAGTCGCGTCAGTCGTGTCCGACTCTGTGCGACCCCATAGACGGCAGCCCACCAGGCTCCCCATCCCTGGGATTCTCCAGGCAAGAACACTGGAGCGGGTTGCCAGTTCCTTCTCCAATGCATGAAAGTGAAAAGTGAAAGGGACGTCGCTCAGTCATGTCCAACTCTTAGTGACCCCATGGACTGCAGCCCACCAGACTCCTCCGTCCATCAGATTTTCCAGGCAAGAGTACCAGAGTGGGGTGCCATTGCCTTCTCTGAACTACACTACTTGATGTATAAATATTAATTTATATAACTAAAAATATAAATGATAATATATTGATATATTATAAATTATAAATATATTGATATATTTTATAATATATGTTTATCATATGTTTATAATATAATGTTTTACAATATGTTTATAATATACATCATATATATGTACCTATAACACTCTAGTGTTATATATGTGTTGTATATATATCACACTGGAGTGGGTTTCCATTTCCTTCTCCAGTGGTTTCCTTCAAACCTGTGGCTTTTGCATTGGCAGGCATGTTCTTTATGACTGAGCCACCAGGGACGCCCACGTGAAAGACTAGGACCTAAAGTGAAGTCACTCAGTCTTGTCTGACTCTTTGCGACCCCATGGACTTTAGCCCACCAGGCTCCTCCGTCCATGGGATTCTCCAGGCAAGAAGACTGGAGTGGGGTGCCATTTCCTTCTCCAGGGGATCTTCCTGACCCAGGGATCGAGCCCGGGTTTCCCACATTGGAGGCAGACGCTTTAACCTCTGAGCCACCAGGGAAGCCCACTAGGATCTAAGGATTATTTATATTTTGTTTAATTTTTCACAGTGAGTGAAGGTTGATTCTGTGACAATATGGTATGGTTTTAAGCCATAAGCAAATACAACATAAAACATATATTGTATATCAGTACTCTTGCCTGGAAAATCCGATGGATGGAGGAGCCTGGTGGGCTGCAGTCCATGGGGTCGCTAAGAGTCGGACACGACTGAGCAACTTCACTTTGACTTTTCACTTTCATGCATCGGAGAAGGAAATGGCACCCCACTCCAGTGTTCTTGCCTGGAGAATCCCAGGGACAGGGGAGCCTGGTGGGCTGCCATCTATGGGGTCGCACAGAGTCGGACATGACTGAAGTGACTCAGCGGCAGCAGGAGGAGCAGGTTATAAAACATAGTGTTTATAATTAATATGCTTTTATAAATAAATATTTATATATGCATTAGTTGCTCAGTTGGGTCTGACTCTTTATGACCCCATGGGCTGTAGCCCACCTGGGATTCTGCAGGCAAGCATACTGGAGTGGGTGGTCATTCCTTTTCCTGGGGATCTTCCCCACCCAGGGATCAAAATCTGCATCTCAGGCAGATTCTTTACCATCCGACCTACCAGGGAAGCCTGCAAATATTTCTATATTGAAGTTCTAACTCATAGTACCTGTGGATGTGACCGTGGGAATGAGGACTTGTTTAAACTCAGAGGTCATCGAGTTTAAACAGACAACCTTTGTGCATTAGGCTGGGTCCTGACCTCATAGGACTGGGGTCCTCATAAGAAGAGGCGATCAGGATACAGACACTCAGAGGAAGGACCACGTGAGGACTCAGGGAGGGGATGGCCGTCCACACGCCTGGGAGAGAGTCCAGCCCTGCGCACACCTGGGTCTCAGACGCCAGCCTCCAGGAGAGACAGAAATCTCTACTGTTCAAGACCCCAGCCCTAGGAAACGAAGATACCTGCTGATTTCCTCCATAGGGGGGTCCCTCCACTGTGTAGGGGAAAGAGGACACCCACACACACACAACCTCATACATACATACGAACCCACCGCACACAGTTGTTTTGGATTGTGGTGTCTTGCTCTTCAATAAGCCTCATTCGCCGTTAGGGGAACACTGCCTTCTTGCTAGCAAAGAAATAAAGAGAGAAATATTTTTCCCCTGGAAATTCTTGCTTAAAAAAAAAACAAACAACCAAACTGTTTCTGGGGTTAAACGTTACAGTCGCAGAGGATAGAGACACATTGTTTCAGCATGTGGCATCACTGAAGGGAAAAAGCGAGGTGAAGGCGTCAGCCGCTCAACCCTGTCTGACTCTGCAACCCCCTGGACTGTAGTCCGCCAGGCTCCTCTGTCCAGGGGATTCTCCAGGCAGGAATACAGGAGTGGGTTGCCATTTCCTTTCAGGGTGGGGAGGGGGGTGGTCCTTCCAGACCCAGGAATTTTTGGAACCTGAGTCTCTTCTGCATTGCAGGCAGATTCTTTATCATCAGAGTATGAAAGAAGGCCACATTTTCAGGGTTAAATGTTATAATCCCAGGAGAGAGAGAGACACTTTGTTTCACAAGGCAGGATCAAGACAACGCCGTAAATAGGAAGAAACCCCCTATCCATTTCAGCCTGCAGTTTCCACATCCTTGGACAGAATTTCAGCATCCATTCAGGAGTCAGTAGCAAGGGTGTGATTCACAAAGCACCGCAGGAGCAGCCTCTTTCTAATTCTCTGGACACAATGGCTCAAAGCAATGAGTGAAATACAAATCAGCAGATGGAAGAGCTATCTTGAAAACTGTTTTATTTTAGCCACCACCTTCCTGCAGGGGTCACTGCTGCTCCCCAGAATCATCCAGAAGTTTCAGGAAAACAATGTGAAATAGAACATGCCCTGCATTTACGATTTTTTTTTTTTAAGTTCAAAACGAATTCTTCTCTACTTAAATATCCCACGAACATGATGATTTCACATCACGGAATCCACTTTCTGCACGTTTATTCTGTTCCCGTTTTTCACTTTAATTATCTAGAATTTATTTGCTTGGGGAGGAGAGATTTTCTTAAATCTCTGTGAGTGTTACAGATTGAGGGTTGCCATTTCTTTCTCCACAGGTTCCAGGGATGGAACCTGGGTCTCTTACATTGCAGACAGATTCTTTACTGTCTGAGCCATCAGGCAACCCCTAATAGCTGACAGTAGAGCATTAACCTAACTTTTAGGTCCAATGATAGAGCAGTCTGGTACCTGCCTTATTACAGAGGTCTCAAATTGGATCCCAAATACCTTTGAGGTCCATACGCCTTTATGCGTCTTAGAGGGAAACTCTACCATGTAGAACAGAAAAAGGTTCAAGACCCAGCAGGGTTAATTTTTCCATGTCTGCCATCCAAACAAAAATTTCCAGCCAGGAGAAGCAGTTGGAGAGCACAACCGATCAAGCAAAGAATACAATAAAGACATCAACACATACCCACAAATGACCCAGACAGAACAATACACAGAGTGACTTGAAGGACTTACTGTAATTGCATTTACTATGTCCACAAAGTTAGAGACATGTGAGTCATAAAAAGACCCAAAGGAAACATCTGGATGTGAGAACGGTACTATGTGAAATGACAGCGTCGTTGAATGGAGTTAACAGTTGCTTAGACTCGACAGGACAAAGAACCCGTGAACATAGCCACTAAGTCACGTCTGACTCTCTGCAACCTCATGGACAGCATCCCACCAGGCTCCTCTGTCCATGGGATTCTCCAGGCAAGAATACTGGCGTGGGTTGCCATTTCCTCCTCCAGGGGAATCTTCCCGACCCAGGAATCAAACCCAGGTCTCCTGTATCTCCTGCACTACAGACAGATTCTTTACCCCCGAGCCACCTGGGAAGCCTGTGAACTAAAGACATGAGAGAAAAACCACAAATTAAAACCCAAAGAAGAGACGTTTTTTAAAATGCATAGAATTTCTGGGAGAAAATGTTTACCACCTGAATATGCATGTAATTGAATTTTCTGTTAAAGGGAATCACACACACAAAAAAGAAGAAATAAACAAATAAAGAGAAATCACTTTCCATATCGGATGTAAGTTTACAGCAGTAAGTTCCAAGAAGCTCAGTCAAGGCTTAGCACAAAAGTTATGAATTACACTATGACATATCAAAATTGCAAGATGATGCTAAGGCAGTATTTAGGGAAAATTTCATAGCAATCCATAATGGAATTGCTGAAAAGTAATGATGAAGAGAAAGCCCGAGAATATTAACAGATGGAAGTTACCTTAACTACCATAAGGGAAAGAGAAAGATTAATTCAGGTTTCTTATGAAAAGCTTTGCAAGGAAGAAGACAGTGGCATACCATCTTAAGGTACTAAAGGGACAAAAGTCATAAAGCTCCTAAAACATACACACACCCCAGTCTTCATAGCAGCAGTATTTACAACAGCTAGATCATGGAAGCAGGCTAAATGTCCATGATGGATGGATAAAGAAGTGGAAGCACATAGGTACAATGGAATATTACCCGGCCACGAAAAAGAATCAAACCAAGCCATCTGCAGCAGCGCGGATGGATCTAGAGATGATCATCCTGAGTAAGTCAGGGAAACACAAAGGGATATCACATGACCTCACTTACACGTGGAGTGAAACAACCAACTCACAAAACAGAAAAAGACCCCCAGACATAGAAATCCGATAGGCACCAGAGGGGTAACATGTGGGGAGGGATAAATTAGGAGTCTGGATTAGCAGATACAAGCTCCAATATACAAAATAAATAGCCAACATGGTCCAACCCTACAGCACAGGGAACAAAGTGTTTTTCAGTTAACCTTTAAGGGAAAAGACTCTGAAAAAAGAATATGTGTACACATTTGCATGAATAACTGAATGGCTTTGCTTTCCCCCTAACTAACACAGCGTTGTAAATCAACTGCTGCTGCTGCTGAGTCGCTTCAGTCGTGTCCGACTCTGTGCGACCTCATAGACAGCAGCCCATGAGGCTCCTCCGTCCCTGGGATTCTCCAGGCAATGACCCTGGAGTGGGTTGCCATTTCCTTCTCCAATGCATGAGAGTGAAAAGTGAAAGGGAAGTCGCTCAGTCGTGTCCGACTCTTCGCGACCCCATGGACTGCAGCCCACCAGGCTCCTCCGTCCATGGGATTTTCCAGGCCAGAGTACTGGAGTGGGGTGCCATCGCCTTCTCCGGTAAATCAACTACACATCAATAAAAATTAAAAAAAATAAAAGCTCAAGATATCATACAACAAAAATATATTTAAAGATTAAAGATAATGTTGGAATTGTCAAACATAAAAGTGCAGAAACAATTCATCAGGATGGACCACACTTCAGTTAATGTTAAGGGCACCCTTCAAGGGAAAGAAAATAATATCAGGTGTGACGCTGGAAATATGGATTTATGCAATGCAGTGAAGGAAATCTGCAGTTGGCACTACACTGAAATCACGTGAGATTTCTTTCTTATTTACATCTCTTTTCAAGATAATAGACTGCTTAAACAAATATTACCAAAATGTGAGTTTACATACATGGTAAATATTTTTCTTATTATTTCTCCTATGACTGATTCTTTAAGCAAGTAAGATCCAGTATATGAATTTAACATAAAATGCAAAATCTATGAAACAGTAGCACAAAATCTAAGAGGAGAGAACGCTAGGACCCAGTGGCAATATTCTTAATCTGTGTGTGAAATACATTGTCAGTTAAATGTAGCCTGTCATAAGTCAATCATCTTTACTATGAATTCTAAAGCAACCGGGAAAATGACCAAGTATTGCAACTAACGAACGTGCAAAGGACACAAAATGGAATCATAAACAAAATTAATGCAAAAGAAGACAAAACACCAATCAGACCAAAAATAAGAGACAGTTTCTCTTTCAAACCTTGTTGCATCGATGATAGCAGTGAGGGCTTGATTTGCTCAGTCGTGTCTGACTCTTTGTGACCCCCATGGACTTGAAGCCCGCCAGGCCCCTCTGTCCACGGGATTTTCCAGGAAGAATACTGGAGTGGGGTCCCATTGCCTTCTCCATACCCCATGCTCCCTTGATTAAATGAAACTTGATGTGGTCCTATAGCTCAGCTGGTAAAGAATCCACCTGCAATGTGGGAGATCTGGGTTCGATCCCTGGGTTGGGAAGATCCCCTGGAGAAGGAAAAGGCTACCCACTCCAATATTCTGGCCTGGAGAATTCCTGTATAGTGAAGTGAGGTCGCTGAGTCGTGTCCGACTCTTTGTGACCCCATGGACACCAGACTCCTCCATCCATGGGATTTTCTAGGCAAGAGTGAAGTAAGCCAGAGAGAAAAACACCAGTACAGTATACTGACACACATATATGGAATTTAGAAAGATGGCAATGATGACCCTGTATGTGAGACAGCAAAGAGACACAGAGGTATAGAACGGACTTCTGGCCTCTGAGGGAGAGGGAGAGGGTGGGAGGATTTGGGAGAATGGCATTGAGACATGTATGCTATCATATAAGAAATGAAGCGTCAGTCTATGTTCGATACAGGATACAGGATGCTTGGGGCTGGTGCATGGGATGATCCAGAGAGATGATATGGAGTGGGAGGTGGGAGGGGGCTTCGGCATTGGGAGATCGTATACACCTGTGGCTGATTCATGTCAATGTATGGCAAAACCAATACAGTATTGTAATGTAGAATAAAGTATTAAAAAAAAAAAAAGAGTACTGGAGTGGGTTGCCATTTCCTTCTCCAGGGAATTTCCCGACCTAGGGATCGAACCCAGGTCTCCCACATTGTAAACAGATGCTTTACCGTCTGAGCCACCAGAGAAGTGTCTCTATAGTCCACGGGTTGCAAAGGGTTGAACACGACTGAGCGAGTTTTCATTTTGATTATACCCAGCACACAATGTTTCATAGCAAAGACTGCTACCAAAGGTAAAGAGTTACTTCTTGACAGCAACAATGTCCATTCACTAAGACGATATGAAGTACTCAACGCTTATGCACCTACTGCGTGCGTGCGTGCGTGCTCCATCGCTTCAGTCATGTCAGACTCTTTGCAATCCCACGGCCTGTAGCCCACCAGGCTCCTGTGTCCTTGGGGTTCTCCAGGCAAGAATACTGGAGGGGGCTGCCATGCCCTCCTCCAGGGGATCTTCCTGACACAGGGATGGAAACAAAGTCTCATATCTCCTGCATTAGCAGGTGGGTTCTTGACCAGTACTTGGGGAGCCTGTCCTTAAAAAAAGGAATAGACAGATTTGAGGTTTGTCAGTTGGAGAGGTGTATGGAGAGAGTAACATGGAAGCTTACATCACCATATGTAACAGAGAGAGATAAAGGGAATTTCCTGTGTGACTCAGGGAACTCAGAACAGGGGATCTATGTCAAACTAGAGGGCTGGGATGGGGAGGGAGGTGGGAGGGAGGTTCAAAAGGGAGGGGGCATATGTATACCTATGGCTGATTCATGCTGAGGTTTGACAGAAAAAAGCAAAATTCTGTAAAGCAATTAAATGCTTCAATTAAACCATAAACTAAAAACTGATATGCATCCCTGAGAAACTCACAAGTTTAATTAAGATAATCATGTTGACACGTAAGTAGTCCAGCATAATCGATAGAAAAAGGAAACAGAATCATTAGTAAAAATACAAGAGATTTGTTCAAGACGGTCAAACAACTTGTCCTAATTATTGTAATGGTAGCCAAACTGTAAATCAGCTATACAATAAAAAAGTCAACACTCCAGAGAAAATTACAAAACCACTGCTTTCAAATTTTACCCACTGCATGTAATCTTAAAATGCTAACTTGAAATTTTTTACCATTAAAAAAAAAAAACCCAGCCAAATAGGCATCACTTTTAAGAGAATACATTCAGCATCTTAGATTATATTCTAGATGATAGTACTTTCCTTAATAAATTTAAAACGACTCTGGTCATACCTAGAAGTTCCCATAGTAAAAAACAGAATTATAGTTGATTTACTATTTTATTTTTACAGAGAGATTTCCGAAACCTATTCAAAGAGTCAAGGGAAGTATTAGTTACTTTTTAAATTAGTTTATACTAGCTTCTCGCTCCCTGTTTCCTTAATTTTTAAATTAATATTTATTGGAGTATAGTCGCTTTCTAGTGCTGTGCTGGTTTCAACTATACAGCAAAATGAATCAGCCATACATTCTTTTTGAGGCTGTTCTTCAGTTGCTCAGACATGTCTGACTCTTTATGACCCTGTGGACTGTAGCACGCCAGGGTTCCCTGTCCGTCACCAACTGCTAGAGTTTGCTCAAACTCATGTCCATTGAGTCACTGAGGCTACACGTAATTTTATAGTTAGAATACTTCCCTTTTTAAAACTTACACTGAGTTATATAGTCAATAATTCTGAAACTGTATGTTGTTTTATGTTATAACTATCACCTGGTACCACCAGACAAAAATCTAGTGAAATGCATACAGTGTTAATGATTGCCAAATTTCTGCAGCCTAGAGTTCCCGTCCTTAAGAAATCCAATGACTGTTTATTTTCCTTCTTCAGATATAACATCCTGAGGAACTTTATGTAAAATTTTAAGCATGACAAAAATGCTATCGGGAGCGTTGAAAATGATTAGACTTCAAAAGACCCTGAAAAGCAGCTTTACTCCAGTTTAAAGGAACCGAATTTGACTGTAGGGCACAGAGAATTGTGTATTAACAGAGCAGAAAAATTCGATACAAATACTGACATGAAGAC
>SJYF01000861.1:762483-773774 GCA_006410515.1 Procapra przewalskii
ACACACACACACATATACATACATACATATATACACACACGCACACAAATTGTGTGTGTGTTAGTCACTCAGTCATGACCAGTTCCTTGCAACCCCATGGACTGTAGCCCACCAGGCTCCTCTGTCCACAGAATTCTCCAGACCAGAACACTGGAGTGGGTTGTCATTCCCTTCTCCAGGGGATCCTCCCACCCCAGGGATGGAACCCAGGTCTCCTGCACGGCAGGCGGATTCTTCACCATCGGAGCCACCAGGGACGCCGATACACACGACCCTGTGTAACACAGACAGCTCGTGGGAAGCTGCTGTATAGCACAGAGAGCTCAGCTTGGGCCTCTGTGATGACCTAGAGGGGTGGGATGAGGTGTCACTCAAGAGGGAGGCGATGCGTGTGCTCTCTGTGCACATACGCACATATCACCCAACAGCCACATATACAGTTATGACAGACTCACGATGCTGCTCACCAGAAGCTAATAAACTAATACAGCACTGTAAAGCAATTATCCTCCAATTAAATTTTTTTAAGTAAAACAAAAAAGAATCATGATGAACAGATACTAAAAATCCAGCTTCTCCTTACCCTGAGCAAGCGTCACCACGGAAGACGGACAACTGCTGAGTAGGAAGACTTGAGCCTCTGCTAGAGCTGGGCTCAAAGGCTTTCACAGCCTTTTATCCCCCCAAGCTGGTCTCCTTGCCTTCCTGAATGTCTCCTCCTGGCACAGAATGTATTGACTATATTCTACGTGCAGAAGCCTCTTGTGTCCCCACCAAATAAGCTCTTCGAACTTTGCTCTTCCTCTTCAGTCTTCCCCAAAAAGATGAATAAATAACATTTCTTCTTGCTGTGCTTTACGAGGTATCTAACAGTGGTACATTAACCCAGGAAAACTTTTTGTTTCGAACATAAGTAAAACATTTGTAGTTAACTTTGATGCAATGCCAATATACTTATGTTTGAAGACTTATGTTTTCAAAGTTACGTCCAAAACTTTGAAAACATAATTTGCTGCAGCTGAAAAAAAGATGTTATCTCTATTTTCGAGATGCATGATTGCTTTTTTCCCTCTGATGTCTCAATTAATACTCAGTATTATCAGTGGCCCTGTGTTTTCACAATTAAATGATAATGTAGGTGGAAAGGACCCTGATGCTGGGAAAGATTGAGGGCAGGAGGAGAAGGGGGTGGTAGAGGATGAGATGGTTGCATGGCATCACTCCCTCAGTGGACATGAGTTTGAGCAAGCTCTGGGAGATGGTGATGGACAGGGAAGCCTGGCGTGCTGCGGTCCATAGGGTCACAAAGGGTCAGACACGATGGAGTGACTGAACAAGGACAAATATCAGTTAAGGGTCTTGGGAATGGTAGAAGCTACTGCACTTGGAAATGTTAACCATTCTCCTCAATGATTTCTAGGTAATTCACCTGAGTGCTGGACTCTTTGGAACACTTTCAGAGGGTAGAGAAAGGGTTTAGATGCTTTCTGCTTTGCAACTGTTAAGATAAGCAACATTAAATTCTGCAAACTGCAGACTTGTCATGTAATATCCCAGAGCCTTTAATAAGGCAGCCTCGTATAGATGCTTTGGGGATAGTGAGAAATGGCATTGCTTTAAACTGTTTAAGTGAAAGTGAAAAAAAAAAAAACCTGTTAAATGTCTAAAATCGCAAATTACAAGTCTGAAGGCATATCTTATTGTATACTCATTTCTGCTTGTGATCAAACAGACATCAGAAATAGAGCAAAATAAATTAGTAACTCAGAGCAGAAAATGAGGTTTGATTTATGACATGAACACCAAGTCTGGGCCCAGTCTGCAACTCTGAATGTTTCTTTCAATCGAAATTGATTCTCTTTTCTCAAAGAGTGTAATTTGAAACACCTTTCAACCAATTATCCTGAAATGAAATTATTTAAAATGTCCATTGGACAAGGTGCATTTTAAAATCTGTACTTGGCGCATTTGTTAATGAAGACCATAACAGTTTTGGAAAGTATCTACAGAATGAGCAATATTTATTCAACAGAAACCTATTTGAATTTAGGGTAAAAAGAAGCAAGTCCTAGTGTTTGACTTTCAAATTGCTTTCTATTTCTCCCAATTATCCAAGAGGCCNNNNTTTGGCAGATATAATAAGATGTGATTAAACAGAAAGAAGTAGTCTTCAAAATTTATCAGAGGCAGAAAAAAGATTTACCCTAGGCTGTTCTTTTCAAACACTAGTGTTTCTAGCCATTTTCTAGTATTTCTGGATCTTATGTTTCAATCAGTTTCAGAATAAAGGAGACAAAGAGACACTTGCTGCTTGGAAGGAAAGTTATGACCAACCTAGACAAGCATATTGAAAAGCAGAGACATTACTTTGCCAACAAAGGTTCGTCTAGTCAAGGCTATGGTGTTTCCAGTGGTCATGTACGGATGTGAGAGTTGGACTGTGAAGAAGGCTGAGCGCAGAAGAATTGATGCTTCTGAACTGTGGTGTTGAGAAGACTCCTGAGAGTCCCTTGGACTGCAAGGAGATCCAACCAGTCCATCCTAAAGGAGATCAGTCCTGAATATTCACTGGAAGGACTGATGTTGAAGCTGAAGCTCCAGTATACTTTGGCCACCCTGATGCAAGGAGCTGATTCACTGGAAAAGACCCTGATGCTGGGAAAGATTGAAGGCAGGAGGAGGGAGGGGACGGCGGAGGATGAGATGGTTGGATGGCATCACCGACTCAATGGATACAAGTTTGAGCCAGCTCCAGGAGATGGTGAAGGACAGGGAAGCCTGGTGTGCTGCGTTCCATGGGATCGCAGAGTTAGACACAAATTAGTGACTGAACAACAATACCACATCATATAAGAAGGCAAAGAAACACAGACAGGAGCAGCAGTGAAAATCAGGTACCGGAAAACAGGATGAGGAAAATGCATTCCACTCAGTGGGATGATATAAACAAGGACAGTTTGGCTTCAGTCTTGGAGGAAGTATTTGGAAAAAAAGATTTCATTGGAATCCCTGTGGACAGAACCTCCCAGTTTAAATCTCTGAGGGTATCTGCTTGGATCAGACTATTTTCCCCCTCATAAAATCTGCCAATGTTTGTGCTTATGTTGGTGACCTGCCCTCCCATTTGAGTAGCGAGTTCACACCAATTCGACAGCAGTAGTTGTGGCCCCATAAACAGATAAATGTGCACAGATGAGTCAGGCAGAAAACTCCACACGCCCCATTAATTTGGACAAGCTGAGAACTGCATAACACTCGTAGGATTTAACCTTCATGGGGCACCTACAAACTTCACAGGGGGAAAAAGGGACCTGCCATTTGGTAGTACTTTGGCTAAGAGCACTGGAGAGATTCCTTTAAGCTACTCTGATGCAATATTTACCATTATTGAGCTGACCATGAAAAGCAGGGGTCCCCAACTGCTAGGATCTAATGCCTGATGATCTGAGGTGGAACTAATCTGATAATAACAGAAATAGAGCGCATTATCAATGTAGCACACAGGTCCTCCTGAAACCTTCACTCCTGAAACCCACCCTGATTTGGAAAAGTCATCTCCCATGAAACCAGCCTCTACTGACAGAAAGGATGAGGACTGCTGAGGTAAAGCAACCCGTGGTCCAAAGGATTTTCCATCTAGACAAATACAAGGATTATAGGCAAACATGGTTCATTTCAGTCGCTCAGTCGTGTCTGACTCTGCGACCCCAAGGACTGCAGCCCACCAGGCTCCTCCGTTCATGGGATTTTCCAGGCAAGAGTACTGGAGTGGGGTGCCACTGCCTTCTCCGTGCACAGGCACAGGTCTGATCAATTACCTTTTTTGGGGAAGACTGAGGGCAGGTGGAGAAGGGGACAACAGAGGATGAGATGGTTGGGTAGCATCACCAACTCAGTGGTCATGAGTTCGAGCCAGCTCTGGGAGTTGGTGATGGACAGGGAAGCCTGGTGTGCTGCAGTCCATGGGGTCACAGAGAGTCGGACACGACTGAGCCCCTGAACGGAACTGAACGGACAGATAAATGGATACAGATGGAGATGCTTCATACAGAGACAGAGATTATGGAGGTGCAGATGGTCCAGAAGTAGATACAGATATAGAGATGTACAGATGGAGATGGTACACACAGAAGCAGACAGAGACAGATGCGGGTGGTATAGACACAGACAAGGCTATATGGACGTAGACGATACACGTAGAGTCAGAGATGTAGATACAGGATGGAGATGGGGATGCTACAGAGGCAGGTATGAACATACCGACGGAAATGTGGACGACACGGATGGAGAGAGGCGTGGATGCACGGATGCAGATGCGGATGATATAGACAGATACAGGGATACAGACACCAGACGGAGACACAGTTAGAGAAGGAGATGGCTGAGGATACACACGCAGATATACAGAGACAGTTATGTAGACGTAGGCATAGGTGTGGACGGGATACGCAGATATGGACTCAAGGATGGAGGAGATACAAGTGGAGGGCATGACAGAGCCGCAAATGGAGACCCAGGTGGACATGGACATTTAGACTCGCTTACGGTCCGTGCCAGCTCAGTCGCTCAGTCCTGGCTGACTCTTTGTAACCCCATGGACTGCAGCCCACCAGACTCCTCTGTCCATGGGATTCTCCAGGCAAGAATACTAAGATGGGTTGCCATGCCCTCCTCCAGGGGAATCTTCCTGACCCAGGGTCTGAACCCACATCTCCTACATCTTTCCTGCACTGGCAGGTGGATTCATTACTGCTAACGCTGCCTGGGAAGCCCGGAGACTCACATGCCTAATTCTATAAATCCAAGTCTCTGTCTATGTCTGTTTCTGATTAGTGTCTATACTTCTCTAGGTCAGACTGGAAGTGAAAGTTGCTCAGTTGTGTCCAGCTCTTTGCGACCCCATGGGCTGCAGCATGCAGGCCTCCCTGTCCATCGCCAACTCCCAGAGCTTGCTCAAACTCACGTCCATTGAGTCAGTGATGCCATCCAACCATCTCATCCTCTGCCGTCCCCTTCTCCTCCCGCCTTCAATCTTTCCCAGCATCAGGGTCTTTTCCAATGAGTCAGCTCTTCACATCAGGTGGCCAAAGTGCTGGAGTTTCAGCTTCAGCATCAGTCCTTCCAGTCAACAGTCAGGACTGATTTCCTTCAGGATGCACTGGTAGGATCTCCTTGCAATGCAAGGGACTCCCAAGAGTCCATAGTTTGAATGCATCAATTAGCATGACATAATTCCTTCATACTAAACACCAATAGTTAAGTTTCAGGTTAAAATGAAGAATGGGTGCTTGAACAACTTTGAGGAATGACCTCGACGTCTCTTAGAATGTACAAGCCCTCGCCTTAATTAAGAGAATCAATTCAAGTTTTGATCAACTTTAGATTAAATCCGCTTGCTCATTTAACTCTATTTGTGGGAAGAAACAGATCAATGAGGAATAATTACAGTGATTACTTTTATTAAAATACATTTAATGTATCCTTGTAAAATCATATCTCAGCTTTCTGTTTTACCTGTACAATTTGAATCAGACTCCCTGAACAGAATTTGGGTGGAGATAAAAATTTTGAGAAAATGGATACTATCCTTAATTTTTTGTAGAAATACTTGCATACCAACACACAGATAACAGATGGGAAAACCCAAGGAGGCGGCTGAGTGTATTTGTCTTGGGAAGTTTTCAGTAGATAAAGGTGGGGGTCAAGACTGCCCAAGACCCTGGTCTGCTAAGTGCTTGAATCACCTTGGTGTCAGGGGGTGAGGCTGAATCCTTCAACATATCTTGACATTCACCTCAGCAGGGACAGGCAGATGACTCAGTCCAGTTCAGTTGCTCAGTCGTGTCCGACTCTGCAACCCCATGAACTGCAGCATGCCAGGCCTCCCTGTTCATCACCAACTCCTGGAGTCCACCCAAACCCATGTCCATCGAGTTGGTGATGCCATCCAACCATCTCATCCTCTGTTGTCCCCTTCTCCTCCTGCCCTCAATCATTTCCAGCATCAGGGTATTTTCAAATGAGTCAGCTCTTCGCATCAGGTGGTGAAGTATTGGAATTTCAGCTTCAGCATCAGTCTTTCCAATGAACACCCAGGACTGATCTCCTTTAGGATGGACTGGTTGGATCTCCTTGCAGTCCAAGGGACTCTGAAGAGCCTCCTCCAACACCACAGTTCAAAAGCATCAATTCTTCCGTACTCACCTTTCTACACAGTCCAACTCTAGCATCCATACATGACCACTGGAAAAACCATAGCCTTGACTAGACGGACCTTTGTTGGCAAAGTAATGTCTCTGCTTTTGAATATACTATCTAGGTTGGTCATAATTTTCCTCCCAAGGAGTAAGCATCTTCTAATTTCATGGCTGCAATCACCACCTGCAGTGATTTTGGAGCCCCCCAAAATAAAGTCTGATACTGCTTTCACTGTTTCCCCGTCGATTTCCCATGAAGTGATGGGACCAGATGCCATGATCTTAGATTTCTGAATGTTGAGCTTTAAGCCAACTTTTTCACTCTCCTCTTTCACTTTTATCAAGAGGCTCTTTAGTTCCCTTTACTTTCTGCCATAAGGGTGATGTCACCTGCATATCTGAGGTTATTGATATTTCTCCCAGCAATCTTGATTCTAGCTTGTGCTTCCTCCAGCCCAGTGTTTCTCATGATGTACTATGCATCGAAGTTAAATAAGCAGGGTGACAATATACAGCCTTGACGTACTCTTTTTCCTATTTGGAACCAGTCTGTTTTCCATGTCTAGTTCTAACTGTTGCTTCCTGACCTGCATACAGGTTTCTCAAGAGGCAGGTCAGGTGGTCTGGTATTCCCATCTCTTTCAGAATTTTCCACAGTTTATTGTGATCCACACAGTCAGAGGCTTTGCAATAGTCAAGAAGAAATAGATTTTTTTTTTTTTCTGGAACTCTCTTGCTTTTTTGGTGATCCAGCAGATGTTGGCAATTTGATCTCTGGTTCCTCTGCCTTTTCTAAAACCAGCTTGAACACCTGGAAGTTCACGCTTCACGTATTGCTGAAGCCTGGCTTGGAGAATTTTAAGCATTACTTTACTAGCGTGTGAGATGGCTGTAGTTTGAGTATTCTAGACAAACAGATAGATGTGTACACACCCAGACAAATAGCTGTGTACATAGGTGATAGACAGATGAAAGTAAATCCATAGAAAAACAGATGCTAGATAGATGGCTGGATATGTAGGCACACAGAGATAATGATACAAAGACAGATGACGGATGGATAGACAGAGATGTAGACACAGACAGATTGGACACCAGTTATTAGACACACTTTGGCCACCTGATGCGAAGAGCCAACTCATTGGAAAAGACCGTGATGCTGGGAAAGATTGAAGGTGGGAGGAGAAGGGGACGACAGAGGATGAGATGGCTGGATGGCATCACCGACTCAATGGACATGAGTTTAAGCAAGCTCCGGGAGATAGCATAGGAGAAGCAAGTGTGAGGAGCTGAAGTCCACGGTGGTTGCAAAGAGTCGGACAGAACTAATCAACTGAACAGATAGCTGTGAAGACAGATAGCTATAAAGACACACAGAGAGATAAATGATAGATAGATGGATAGATGCTGGACAGAAATGAAGCGATGACTGTGAGATTGCCAGATAGCTCGCTAGATACTACTGATAGAGAGAGCTAGATGATAGACAGATGATAGATACATGATGGATAGATGATTAGAGAAAAAGAGGGGGAAAACACAAAATTTACCATGAAAGTTTAGTGTAAAAAGTACTGTGTTTTCCAGTGCTATTGATATACAATTTTTAGACAGTCAACCATCTTCTTGAAGTGTAAAGTTTGTGAGTTTCACTGACTATCATTTTGTGTCATCGCTGCTGAGATCAAAACATAAAAGCCTATAAACACCCCCCCAAGTTTCTCTAGCCCCCTCGAAACCTGGCCTTTTCGTACTCTCAGCCCTGGGGTCAGCATGCATCCATTCGCCGTGTTTTTCTAGAATTTCATGCAGATGGCTCTTGACTTCTTGATTCTTTCACCTGGCGTAGAGTTTATTGAAATTCATGTCTAATGTTGCATTTATTAGTGCTTTGTTCTTGACTGATGAATACTATTCATGGTATGACTGGATAAAGAAGATAAGCTGATCTCTTCTGTACCTGATGAATATTTCGTGCTTCCAATTTTTCTTTTCTCTTTTAAATATAGACACGATGAATTCCTGTCCATGTCTTTGTGAGGACACATGGTTTCATGTCTCATAGTTGTGTGTGGAATTGCAGGATCATGCAATGAGAATATGTCTAAATTTTACACGGTCCAACTGTTTTTGACACAGGCAAAACATCATGAAGTGAAGTGAAAGTCATCCAGTTGTGTCTGATTCTTTGCAACTCCATGGAGTATACAATCCATGGAAATGAAAGCGGGAGGGGAAGGAGACGACAGAGAATGAGACAGTTGGATGGCATCACCAACTCGATGGACATGGGTTTGGATGGACTCCGGGAGTTGGTGATGGACAGGGAGGCCTGGTGTGCTGCAGTCCATGGGGTCGCAAAGAGTTGGACACGACTGAGCAACTGAACGGAACTAAAGAATTCAATGTGAGGTTTTACACCACTACTCAAAAACAAAACGAAACAAAACAAAACCCTTAAAAACTCTCTTTCTTCTGAAGGTAAATTACACTCTGTTTATCATGCTGATTGAACAAATGGAATCAAATTAAGTCTTCTTTAGTCAAAAGGCGAATTATTTTGTGCTATCTACTCAAGCATCTTTTCTCTTGGAAAAGCAAAGTCAATACAAACCATTAAAAAAACCAGGGGTTGTTCTGTTTGACTATGTGATTGTAACTACAGTTGATAGAATTCTCAGCTTAAAGCATCCTCAGCGGTTAAGAGCTGCAGAATATACACAAAACACCAGGTTTGAAGGACAGAACTTGTTTCTGCATGAAAGTAGGGCAGGAGAGAAATGACATTTTAGAAAGTAATTACCCGATAAAATGCCTTTAAATGCATAATGCCTATATTTCAGAATCTTCTTTGTGATTAATTTATGTGAACCTTCCATTTTAAGTTAGTTTTTTGCTGTTTATCTGATGAGTGGAGACTTAGTTACACAGTATGTTCACATGACCCATTTCCTTGCCAAAGAATTGGCTTTAATGTCAGAAGTCAGGCTACCACGGCAAGATTACATACCACTGAAGAAAACAAACTTCTTGAGTCAATTTGCTGACATGTATGTTGAAGAGTCTGAGGTATATTATACTTTTGTCTTTAATCCATCAGTCACGACGTTGCAAAGAATCCCCAGATATATTTACAAGCCTTGTTAACTTCTACCACAATAGAGATATGACTTATTTGGAGGAGATAAATCAATCATGGCACCGCAAATATTACAAACAGAGCTGATATTTTAAGAATGATATTGATTTATGGATGCTAAGATGCCATGTGATTCATACAGACAACCAGTAGGTGATTAATGGCTCGCTTTGTGGTTCAGATGGTAAACAATCTGCCTGCAATGCAGGAGACCCTGATCAAATCCCTGGGTCAAGAAGACCCCCTGGAGAAGGAAATGGCAACCTACTCCAGCATTCTTGCCTGGAGAATCCCATGGACAGAGGATACAATCCCTGGGGTTGCAAAGAGTCAGACACGGCTGAGCGACTAACGCAGCAAATATTACCCCTGACATGTTTAATACGCAGTAGTTAGAATGAGTGAGTGTAGAATGGGTATTTTAATTACTAATATGTCTATTCTATGCATGCTTTAGGTAGTACCATTTTTGTCCTGTATTCCTATGCTTCTTGTCCTATATTTCAAAATTTGAACTGGTACAAAAAAAAAAGTCTCTCCCTAAAATGGCTCCTTCTTGCCAGCCAAACCTCCCTGATGGGAGTCACAAACCCCTAAGTTTTAAAAATGTAGTCTCTTTTGTACTTTAGACAAATCCTTGATCTTTTCAAATAGCTAAAGATCTCTTCATTGATTTTTTTTCCCCTCCCTGAATGGAATGAATTTTCTTATTTTAAGTGAAACAGAGGTAGAATTTTGACAGGCAAATCCCCCTGGAAAAAGCATGGCTTGTTTCATCATGTCCATCTTATTAATAAAATAAACATACTGGCCTGTAATCTCCATCGCCATTATTTGACAATACCCCCGTGAGAATAAGTATACATCTTCACAAACATTTCTGATGCTCTTTACCTGGATTACATATCTATCCCATATACCATATTTGAAATAAATATGCATTATTATTGTTGTTCAGTTGCTAGGTTGTGTCTGACTCTTTGTAGGCCTAAGGACTGCTGCACACCAGGCTTCCCTGCCCATCACCATCTCCTGGAGCTTGCTCACACTCGTGTCCATCAGGTCGGTGATGTCATCCAACCATCTCATCCTCTGTCGCCCCCTTCTCCTTTTGCCCTCCATCTAATAGTAAAATATGCATTATTATTAACATCTAAGGGATTCTTAGTGACATTAGCTTTGCTGTTTTATTCTGCTTCTACTGATGTAGATTCAAACTTGCCTATTTGTAGGGATAGTTTAATGAAGTATCTTTCACTACTACTTCAGTCCTGAGAAACTTATCTGTGTATTCAGTTCAGTTCAGTCGCTCAGTCGAGTCCGACTCTTTGTGACCCCATGAATCGCAGCACGCCAGGCCTCCCTGACCATCACCATCTCCCGGAGCTCACTCAGACTCATGCTATCGAGTCTGTGATGCCATCCAGCCATCTCATCCTCGGTCGCCCCCTTCTCCTCCTGCCCCTAATCCCTCCCAGCATCAGAGTCTTTTCCAGTGAGTCAACTCTCCTCATGAGGTGGCCAAAGTACTGGAGTTTCAGCTTTAGCGTCATTCCTTCCAAAGAAATCGCAGGACTGATCTCCTTCAGAATGGACTGGTTGGATCTCCTTGTAGTCCAAAGAACTCTCAAGTCTTCCCCAATACCCCAGTTCAAAAGCATCAATTATTCAGTGCTCACCTTTCTTCACAGTCCAACTCTCACTTCCATACATGAGTACTGGAAAAACCATAGTCTTGATGAAATAGACCAGATCAGGCTATAGTTATCATGATGCCCACTGAGATTCCTTACCTTGTCCCAGAGATTACCAAAATTAATTCTACTGGCGGTGAGTTATCCCACTGTAACTGACTGAGGCGAGTTTAAAAATTCACCTGTGGGGGGCCTCCTTGCTGTTTCAGTGGGTAAAACATCACCTTCTAAGATTCCACATGTCTTGAGGCAAAAAAAAAA
>SJYF01000861.1:774145-784401 GCA_006410515.1 Procapra przewalskii
AATTCTAATGGCGGTGAGTTATCCCACTGTAACTGACGGAGGCGAGTTTAAAGATTCACCTGTGGGGGGCCTCCTTGCTGTTTCAGTGGGTAAAACATCACCTTCTAAGATTCCACATGTCTTGAGGCAAAAAAAAAAAAAACCACCCACAAAAAATTGAGAACATAAAACAGAAGCAAAAATATAATAAAGTCAACAAAGATTTTAGAATTGATCCACATCAAAGAAAATTTTTTCATTAAAAAATAATTCAACTGTGAGTCGTGGAAAATACAAAATTTGAGCTTTCTATTTTTCCAAAATCACTTCAGGTGAGAATCATACATTTCAGGTTGTTGCAGAAAAAAAAGAAATGACACCCAGAAGGGGTAATTGATCCGACCTATGCCTGTGAAGGAAACTCCATTGGATTTTTTTTTTTCCTGCCACCCATTGAAATAGGGTATGACTTTTATTGCAGACCCTTTGTGAAAAAGCAAGATCTTTATATTCAAGGCTAAGTCGGACAAGAAAAGCTTTTTAAAAATATTTTTGAATTCCTCTTGCTCAGGATGGATCAAATTCCTCCTTTTCTCCAACAGCGTAGCTCTGAAGACAGTAGGGATGAAGGCAGTGAACAGTTGTTACAGGTCTGGGTGGGAAAGCAAAGAGGTTTTCAACAGATTCGCTTCTGTTTTATTTCTCAGATGTTTTCGTCTGCCTTGATTCCTTCCTTCCTCCAGTAATTTATTTCTCCAACGGGGAACCTAGGGTCTCTTATACACAGCAAACCTAGAGCTTATTACACAGAGACAGTTCAATCAGAGAAAGACAAATGTTGTATATCAAGACACACACGTGCCGTGTAGAAAGATGGCAGTGATGACCGCATTTGCAGGGCAGTGATGGAGAGGCAGACGCAGACCACAGTGGGGTGAGGAGAGGGTGGGAGGAGGTGAGAGAAGAGCATGGAAATGTAAACACTTCTAACGCAAACTAGACAGCCCATGGGAACTTGCTGTGTGGCCCAGGAAGCTCATCCCAGGGCTCTGTGACAATGCAGAGAGGTGGGATGGGGAGCGAGGTGGGAGGGAGGCTCAGGGGGGAGGGGACACATGTGTCTCTGTGGCTGATTCATGCTGATGCATGGCAGAAACAAACACAATATTCTAAAGCAATCATCCTTCCATGAAAAATAAAATGTACTGAAGACCTGTTAACTAGAGAGGCCTTAGAACCAGCAAGAGATCAGAGGCAGAAAGCCAGGCATCTAAAAAAAAAAAAAAAGTAAAAAATATAAATTAATAAATAAAGGTGGGGGGAACAGAGAGAAAGAGAGAGATCCTGATAATAAGAGATGAATGACAGGATGTGACAATTTCCATCGCAGTCAATATTGACTGAAAAAAAAAAAAAGACCTCTGAAAATGTCCCCAGCACAGCCAGTTTGAAACACGGATGGCAAGGTTTTGCAGACCTTGGAGAAAACCGACACACGTGAATGGTTGTTCATTGCACAACTCAGACCCCACACGAACAGAAATGGAAAAGAGCGACCCTTTTTATCCTGCCAGGTTGCTAAGAACTGGAATGTTCTCATTCTTCCTTTCTCTTCCTCCGTTATCTGGTGATAGGTAGAGACATCTAAAATTTATTATGCTGTTGAACTGTGGTGCTGGAGAAGACTCTTGAGAGTCCCTTGGACTGCAAGGAGATCCAACCAGTTCATCCTAAAGGAAATAAGTCCTGGGGGTTCATTGGAAGGACTAATGTTGAAGCTGAAACTGCAATCCTTTGGCCACCTGATACAAAGAATGGACTCATTGGAAAAGACCCTGATGCTGGGAAAGATTGGGGGCGGGAGGAGAAGGGGACGACAGAGGATGAGATGGCTGGATGGCACCACCGACTCGATGGGCATGAGTCTGAGCAAACTTATGGAGTTGGTGATGGACAGGGAGGCCTGCTGTGCTGCAGTCCACAGGGTCGCAACGAGTCGGACACGACTGAGCAGCTGAACTGAAAATTTATCATGCTGCTGAAACTGCAGATCAGCTCTCCAGTTTGGAAACCTGCTTTGGCCGTGATTTGCACAGCTTGCAAGAATACGGTGAGACTCTGGAAAAAGTCTAAGCATGCACACACAGACACAGACACACACACACACACAAACGCTGATTCACTCAGTATTGCATTTAGAAAGTGAGCACACCCATTTGCCTCAGAGGGAAAAAAGAAAGACTGATAACCTTAGCATTTTAGTGGTGGTCTAGTTGCTAAGGCGAGTCCAACTCTTACGACCCCATGGGGTGGAACAGGATCACTCCAGCTCACTGTCTTCTGCCTCTGTCCATATTAATTAGGATGGCCAGCCTCCCTGGGTAAGGTCTCTGGGCTGGTTGCGTGCATGTGTGTTAAGTCACTTCCGTAGTGTCCAGCTCTTTGCCGTCCCATGGACTGTAGCCCACCAGATTCCTCTATCCATCGGATTCTCCAGGCAAGAATACTGGAGTGGGTTGCCATTTCCTTTTCCACGGGATCTTTCCCACCCAGGGATCAAACCTGGGTCTCTGGCATTGCAGGGAAGCCCCAAACTTAACAGGGGTATTATAAAATCTTGGAGGCAGACACATACCAAATTTCAACTTTCTTTTTTTTGAAGATTTTTTTTTTTAATGTGGACTGTTTCCAAAAATAAAAATAAAAAAGACTTTACTGAGTTTGTTACAATACTGCTTCTGTTTGATGTTTGGTTTTTTGGAGCCCGAAGGACGTGGTAGCTTAGCTTGCCAGTCAAGGATGGAACCCTTACTTTCTGCATCAGAAGGTGAATTCTTGGCTATGGACGGCCAGGGAAGTCCTTCAGATTTCAACTTTTACAGCTGAGTTTTAATTGAACGCTGATGTCCTGTCTGTCTGAAGTTTTCTTATACCTACTGATGGCGCTGGGTAAGTCAGAAGGATACCAGTCTTTCTTCTGAAGGAGGGTTGGGTGTACTCTCAATAACAAGCTTGCGAAAGGACTCCACCCAGTTCCCGTTCATATGGGATCATCCTGGTTTGTCGGCTGGATATGGTGATAGGTAAGTATTCACTGGAGAAGGTGTAAATCCTGACCCCCAGTGTGCCCTGTGCCATAATCCTACGAGTCAACAGTCCATTATAGCCTAGGACAGACTTAAAAGACACTCTCACCATTTCTTAATTCATTTAATCTGCTCTCAAGGTCGGCTGCATTGCTCTGTCTTTATATCCAGCAGAGCAGGGAAATCGTCCATGATCTCTGTTGTTGTTGAGTCGTGTCCGACTCTTTGCGACCCCATGGACTGCAGCACTCCAGGCCTCCCTGTCCATCACCAACGCCCGGAGCTTTTTCAAACTCTTGTCCATCGAGTCGGTGATGCCATCCAACCATCTCATCCTCTTCCTCCCCCTTCTCCTCCTGCCCTCAGTCTTTCCCAGCATCAGGCTAAAAACATTCTCATTTTTGTATCCTTTTTTTTTTTAAACCCACGTGAGGCAGTCTGAACGTTGACTTTTATACATTTCTGCACCCGTATATAGCGGTGGGACATTTCCTTTAATTTTTTCTGTCTCATTTGCGGTCTTATCTGTATGCTGTGAGAACTGGGTCAGGTAATCTTATGTTCATTTTAGAAGTCACAGCTCAGGCGAACATAAAATTACCTGACCTGGTGAACTCTATGCTCTGCTATTTGGAAGTGTGCTTAGGCACCAAGAAATTTCTAGGAGCTTTCGATGTTCAATGAACTATCGGTAATTATTTTTCTAATGCAGTTAAGTTGGTCCAATTGGCCTGATTAACTTAAGGAGTTCTCTATAATACAGAAATTTATTAACAGCTGACCCTTGGTGTCATACAGTACAATTACTGCTGATGAACTGGGAGCTCTGACCTACACGTACTAAAGTCCAGGGCCCAGCCTGGCTTGCCTTTCTGCTGCCATCTGGCCTGCCATTATTATTCTCCAGCGGAGAGAGATGAACAGGATGTTTAGTTAACAAATCCTTTAGAGAAGGCAGAGCCCATAATCCCTTAAACAAGGGGAATCGGAGCTAGCTAAGCGTGGCCTGACCATGCCAAGCAGCTGTCACTCACAGAAGCCAAACCAGAAATCTCATTGCTGAGATCCTAAGGTAAGGAGGCTTCCAAAGCTTCTTTTGATGGCAACAGCTATGGACACTGAGTAACTGCTTGCTGTTTAGCTTTTCCCTGCCTTCCCTGGTAGCTCAGACAGTAAAGCATCTGCCTACAATGCGGGAGACCCAGGCTTGATCCCTGACTAGGGAAGATCTCCTGGAGAAGGAAATGGCACCCCACTCTAGTACTCCTGCCTGGAAAATCCCATGGACCGAGGAGCCTGGTAGGCTACAGTCCGTGGGGTCACAAAGAGTCAGACACGACGACTGAGTGACTTTACTTTCCTAGCTGTTCAGTCACCTTGGACTGTTTGTGACCCCATGGACTGTAGGCCAGCCAGGCTCCTCTGTCCAAGAGATTTCCCTGGCAAGAATACTGGAGTGGGTTAACATTCCATTGAAGGCGGATTCTTTACTATCTGAGCTACCAGGGAAGCCCTAACAAGGTCTCCAAAGCTTATCAATGCAACAGCGCTGTGGCAACTAAGTAACTGATGTTGCTGTTTAGTTGCTCAAACAATTCACTTTGTGACCCCCATGGACTGTAGCTAGCCAGGTTCCTCTATTCACCGGATTCTTCAGGCAAGAATACTGGAGTGGATTGCCATTTCCTTCTCCAGGGGATCTTTCTCACCCAGGGATCGAACCTGCGCTGATGGCATCCCCTACTCTGCTGGCCAGGTTCTTTACCATATCTGAGCCATCGTAGCTCCAAATGGACATCCTTCTTATCTGAGCCTGCAGAACCAAGATGCAGCCCGTGAGCTTCACTGCCCCAGATTCCTTGGAAAGCTTTTAAGCTTTTACATCTACAAAGTGGTAACTGCGACCCTCAGAGACTTCTTGAACTGATCTGAAATGCACCCCTGGAAAGGGAATACTTGAAAAGTGCCGTGGACAGAGGAGCCTGGGAGGCTACAGTCCATGGGGTTGCAGAGAGTCGGACACGACTTGGTGACTAAACAGCGAGAGCACTAGGGGAAATCTTACACACAGAAAATGTCCAGGAAGGTGCCTCTCTTCCCCAGCTAAGAGGGTTCATTCATCGTCACCCAGGAAGTCTTCTGCAGGGACAAGGTCTAATGCATGCAAGATGCAGGAGCCTTCGTCTAAGAGCAATGATGCGTGTTAACACTCTCGGCGACAGGAATAGCTTCGCTGATATTCAAGGAATCGGTGCAAAATATCGCCCTCAACATCTCTGCCGCCTTTTTACTGGAAAAGACCCCGATGCTGGGAAAGATTGAGGGCAGGAGGAGAAGGGGGCGACAGAGGATGAGATGGTTGGATGGCATCACTGACTCAATGGTCCTGAGTTTGAGCAAACTGGGAGATGGTGAAGGACAGGGCAGCCTGGCGTGCTGCAGTCCATGGGGTTGCAAACAGTTGGATACAAGTGAGCAACAGAAAAACAATAACAATGTTTGATAATGGTGACCCCCAAATCCCGAGGGGATGCAGTTATGTTGTCAGAGAAATCTTGGCAACCTTCAGTTCTGCAGGGCAGCCAGCAGGGGGAGATGCTGATTTGGCTCTCAGGCATATAGGTTTATCCTTAAAATCTTGCCTCTCCCTGGAACCAGGCTTCCCTGATAGCTCAGTTGGTAAAGAATCCCCCTGCACTACAGGAGACCCTGGTTCGATTCCTGGGTCAGGAAGATCCACTGGGGAAGGGGACAGGCTACCCACTCCAGGATTCTTGGGCTTCCCTGGTGCCTAAGCTGGTAAAGAATCCGCCCGCAATGCGGGAGACTTGGGTTCCAACTCTGGGCTGGCAAGACCCCCTGGGGAAGGCAAAGGCTACCCACTCCAGTAGGCTACCCACTCCGGAATTCTGGCCTAGAGGATTCCATGGACTGTATATAGTCCATGGGGTCTGCAAGAGGCGGACAAGACTGAGCAGCTTTCACAACATAAGCCCTGGGGCCAGCCTGCAGGGCCTTCACTTCCAAGGCTTTGCTCTGTTTTGACTATACCTGTGGCTGAGACACCAGCAGAGACTCTGCCAAGGCATTATTTCTGGTAGTGCTCCCACCAGGGGCGTGGAAACCACGTTTTATTAACTGTTTTGTCCAAACCACACGAATGTGTATTATCACAGGTATTCGATCTCTGTGTCACGCGTCACAAACAGATATCTGATGATGCCTCTGGATGTCAGACAAGGTTCATCCTGACATTGGAGGCTGCAAGGAGAGACAGCGGGTGAAGTTTTGATGGGAAGTGCTCACTTCTGTGCACAGAAGAGAAGAAAAACAAAAAAGCAAACAAACAAGAAACCCATGATCCGAAAAGAAAAAGGAACCTCAATGTTCACCGCAGCACTATTTAAACTACCCAGGACATGCAGGCAACTTAGGTGCCCATCGCTAGTAGGATGGATAAAGAAGATGTGGTACATACATGCAATGGAATATTACTCAGCCATAAAAAAGAAACGGGACCACAGATTTCAAGAACAAGCTTATGGTCACCAGGGGGAAGGATGGAGGAAGGGAGAGTAGGGAGTCTGGGAAGGACATGGACACCCTGCTGTGTTTAACATGGAGAACCAGCAAGGACCTGCTGGACAGCACAGGGAACTCTGCTCAATCCTCTGTAATAACCTTATGGTCACCAGGGGGAAGGATGGGGGAAGGGATAGTCAGGGAGTCTGGGATGGACATGGACACACTGCTGTATTTCACATGGAGAGCCAGCAAGGACCTGCTGCCCAGCACAGGGAACTCTGCTCAATGTCACGTGGCAGCCTGGATGGGAGGGGAGTCTCGGGGAGAATGGATATGAGTATATGTATGGCTGAGTTCCTTCACTGTTCACCTGAAACCACCATGATATTTTTAATCGGCTATACTCCAACACAAAATAAAACTTAAAAGACATAGAAAGCAAAACAAAACAAAATCCACATCAGGCTGGAATTTGAATCCAGATGAAAAAAGATGCATTTATCCCCTTGGAGTCAAAAGACCCTTTGGAGAGATGAGCAGAATTTTTAGTTAGTATCCATTAAAACCTGGACCACCACCAAGAAATGCTAATGGAAGAGAAGCTGAGTTTCACCTACCAGATGTCAATTCACACTGCAAATAAAATCAGGTCAATGAAGGTAAAAACAACACTCCCAACAATGGGCATTGTCTTAGTTTTCAGATACAGTGATTACAGATAGAGCTGTATATATTACCTGCATTTTTCTCCCACACACAGTATTAGACGCGTTAAATGTTAGTTACCCAGTCATGTCCTAACTCTTGCAGCTCCATGGACTGTAGCCCGCCAGGCTCCTCTGTCCATGGCGATTATCCAGGCAAAAACACTGGAGTGGGTTGCCATTCCCTTCTTCAGGGGATCTCCCCCACCCAGGGATCAAACCTGGGTCTGAAGGAAGATTCTGTCCTGGCTGAAACTCCTGGAAGTCGCTGTGACTATTATTATTACAGGCACGAGAGCACTCATGCATTCATCCACAGTGGACTGAGCATCTACTATATGCTACTTACCGCATGGGCCTGTTTGTCGTCTACATAGAGCATTACAAGCATTAGGCCTCGCGTACCCCATCGTTATCACACACTGAATAGATATGAAAGGAAACGACCCGCGTCTCTTCTAAGACTTGCCTGTCTTCAAGGCTGGATCTGTGATAAATTACATCTGAGGTGGCCTCCGTCTGTCATCTCCCTGTTGGTACAAACGTTTGATGTCTCAGCCGTCGTCTAGATGCTCACGGTCGTGGAAGAGTAAGCGAGGGTTGAGACACGGTCACAGGTGAGATGAAATGTTGGGGCCGTCACAGTAAGTGCCACGCGACAGACTTTCTCGGTGGTCCGGTGGTTGAGAACCCGCCTGCCAATGCAGGGGACATGGGTTCCATCCCTGGTCCAGGAAGATCCCGCCTGCCTTAGGGCAACTGAGTCCATGCATTACAGCTACTCACTCCATGAGTGGCAATGACTGTAGCCCCATTTTCCTCAACGAGGAAACCCACCACAGAAACCCAAGTCCTGCAATGCAGAGTGGCCCCAGCTGGTTGCAACTAGAGAAAATCCCTTACACAGCAACAAAGACCCAGGGCAGTTCAAAATGTAAAAAAAAAAGAAGCCGCGTGATGCGGAATGTGGGACCCTTGAATGCGGTGGGGGTGGGGAGCATGCCTTCATTTGTGCAGATGTGAATTCCATTCACGCTGACGGAATCTGATACATCGGAATTTACTCCCAAGGTACTCATGTCATTGCTTAAGCTGACCCTCCGATACCTTGGCCAGCTGATGGGAGGAGTCAACTCACTGGAAAAGACCCCGAAACACCCAAGGCAAGAGGAGAAGGGGGCGACAGAAGGTGAGACGGTTGGATGGCATCACGAACTCAGTGCTCCTGAGCCTGAGCTGACTCTGGGCAACAGCGAAGGACAGGGGGGCCTGCTGTGCTGCAGTCCGTGGAACCCCGAAGAGTCGGACACGACTGAGCAACTGACTGCCGCCTTGGCGGAGACTCAGGCAGCTTCTAGGTTTCTAGAGAGTTTTACTTTCTAAAACCAACTCTCCCTGCCTTTCTACCTCTGCTCCCAGACAGCTAGTCTTCTGGTATCAAACTTAAATCTCCCTCACATATTGAGACAGATTTAGAATATGCTTGTATTTTCTCCGCGGTGGAAATAAAATTGCCAGAGGGGAATCTTCACCGACAGTCTCATTCCAGGGCCATTTCCCCCCTGGTTTTTCATTTATATTACATTCTAATTTCCAACCTGCTTTAAAGTGCGTGGTTCAAGAAAATTCAAAAGCAAATGCAATTCTCTCTGTAATAAGCATTATGGGATTTGGTTTCCCATAAAGAAGCTAGTATTATGTAAAGGTGGCTTAAGAGGAATTGAATAATATATATATATATATTTTTAACATCACTGAAGGAAGCCGTTTAAAGCCCCACTAGGATTTCAGTGCAGGATTAAGTAAGAGCTGAAACAGTCACACATTCTATTGTTCTGAAATTCGGTTCACTCAAATATGAAACAGAAAGTCCAATTTTCAGCAGTAATGTCCCCAATTAACTGTCCATCTGTGCAACTGGTAAATATGATTACTTCTGCTCTCCATATTTCTGCCCTTCACTGATGATTAGTTATACACTTCAATAGAAGAGGAAAGAAATGAAGATGACGTTCTAAAAATATCTCCTTTTCCCTAATAAGACAGTTTTAAATGCCAGTTGGACTTTTGAAGTAGTACAGTCATTTAAACATCACCCTACAGGTTATGGATTTCAACTAGTGTCTTACTTGGGTTCACTGGTGGCTCGGTGGTAAACAACCCACCTGGCAGTGTAGTAGACATGGGTTCGATCCCTTGGCCAGGGAAGGCTGGCGAGCTACAGTCCAGTGGGTCGCAAAGAGTCAGACGCAACTGAACGATGAGACTATTACCTATGGTCTTTTGTATCACGCTTACGTTCAGTCGGTGATATTCCACCTCCCAAATGTTTACGAGGCTTTTGTATCCAATCCACATTCGTATAATGAATTGGCATTGTTGTTTCTCATTTCTGTTTCCTTAGCCTCTCAACGCCACAGTCAGCTCTGTTGGCTTTATCCCTTTCAGGAAAAGCCCGCCAACAGGATGAGTTAGAAACTCCATTTTGCAAATGGGATGTAATCAAACTTAAAAGCTTTTGCACAGCAAAAAAAGAGACTATAAACAAAGCGAAAAGACAATCTAGGGGATGGAAGAAAAATTTGCAAACAATGCAAATGGCAGGAGCGTAATCTCCTAAAACACACAGACAGCTCACACAACTCAGTAACATGCAAAACAACTCAATCAAAAAAACGGGCAAAGACCTAAACATACGTTTCTCCACAGAAGAATTATAGATGACCCCAGGACACGTGAAAAGATGCTCACCGTCGCTGATGATCTCAGAGAAACGCAAATCAAAACTACAATGAGCTATCACCGCACACCACTCAGAAGGACCATTATTTACAGTTTACAGACAATAAAGGCTGGCAAGGGGAAGGAGGGAAGGGAACCCGCCTACAGTGTCAGTGGGAATGGAAATTGCTGCCTCCACTAGGGAAAACAGTATGGATGTTCCTTAAAAAAACTAAAAAAA
>SJYF01000861.1:876376-889889 GCA_006410515.1 Procapra przewalskii
GATGTACTCTGCATATAAGTTAAATAAGCAGCGTGACAATATACAGCCTTGACGTGCTCCTTTTCCTATTTGGAACTAGTCTGTTGTTCCATGTCCAGTTCTAACTGTTGCTTCCTGATCTGCATATATGTTTCTCAAGAGGCAGGTCAGGTGCTCTAGTATTCCCATCTCTTTCAGAATTTTCCACAGTTTACTGTGATCCACACAGTCAAAAGCTTTGGCATAGTCAATAAAGCAGAAATAGTTGTTTTTCTGGAACTCTCTTGCTTTTTCCATGATCCAGAAGATGTTGGCAGTTTGATCTCTGGTTTCTCTGCCTTTTCTAAAACCAGCTTGAACATCTGGAAGTTCATGGTTCACGTGTTGCTGAAGCCTGGCTTGGAGAATTTTAAGCATTACTTTACTAGCATGTGAGATGAGTGAAATTATGCGGTAGTTTGAGTATACTTTGGCGTTGCCTTTCATTGGGATTGGAATGAATATGGACCTTTTCCAGTCCTATGGCCACTGCTGAATTTTCCAAATTTGCTGGCATATTGAGTGCAGCACTTTGACAGCATCATCCTTTAGGATTTGAAATAGCTCCACTGGAATTCCATCACCTCCACTAGCTTTGTTCGTAGTGATGCTTTCTAAAGCCCACTTGACTTGACATTCCAGGATGTCTGGCTCTAGGTGAGTGATCACATCATCGTGATTATATTGGTTGTGAAGATCTTTTTGGTATAGTTCTTCTGTGTATTCTTGCCACCTCTTCTTAATATCTTCTGCTTCTGTTAGGTCCAGACCATTTCTGTCCTTTGCATGAAATGTTCCCTTGGTATCTCTAATTTTCTTGAAGAGATCTCTAGTCTTTCCCATTCTGTTGTTTCCCTCTATTTCTTGGCATTGCTTACTGAGGAAGGCTTTCTTATCTCTCCTTGCTGTTCTTTGGAACTCTGCATTCAGATGCCTGTATCTTTCCTTTTCTCCTTTGCTTTTCGCCTCTCTTCTTTTCACATCTATTTGTAAGACCTCCCCAGACAGACATTTTTTGCATGTCTTTTCCATGGGAATGATCTTGATCCCTGTCTCATGCACAATGTCACGAACTTTCGTCCATCGTTCATCAGGTGCTCTATCTATCATATCTAATCTCTTAAATCTATTTCTCACTTCCACTGTATAATCATAATTGTATTATGGTAAACAATTTTAATGAAGGAGGTATAATATAGCCAAATAAATTACACTGTGCAGTTGAATTTGTAGTTTGCTTCTCTGTCTTATAAAAATGTTTTTCAGGGTTCTTCCCTGGAGGTATACTGGTTAAGATTAAGTGCTTCCACACAGAGGGCGTGGCATCAATTCCTGGTCAGGGAACTAGGATTCCACATGTTATGTGCCTTTGTGGTCAAAAAGTTTTCCAAGTGATCATATGACATTGGGGGGGGGGTATATTTTTGATCCACTTTCTGTATCAAATTAGTGAAGGCTTTCTGAAGTGTGTGGAACCAAACGATATCAATATGTGTGTCACACTTATTTGTTAGAAATAACACTGGTTCTCCAATAAAGAGTATCAGTTTGCTCTGTTCCTGAACAGATACCAGGCCATCAGACATGAAGACTCAGAGGCATTTTTTTCTGTTCTGAAGTGTGTTCACACTTTTCCAAGCTTAGCACAAGGAAGCACTTTCTTTTCAAAATTGGGAGACCGCTGGCATTCGTGCGTTTTGCTTGTTTTTTAGGCACTAAGTCATGTCCAGCTCTTTGCAGTGGCATGGACTGCAGTTCACCAGGCTTCCCTGTTCTTTACCATCTCCCAGAGTGTGCTCAAAGACAGTTCCTTGCAGCTCTGAATTCACAGTCTCGTGTCCCTGATGCTTAAGAAGCTAACAGGTGGAAGAGGGACACGTGGGTGGATTCTTCCTAAGCACGTGGGTGGTGATAAGCCTGGAAAAGTGTGAAGACACTTAGGAAGAGAACACTGCTATCCTGACACACTTGGAGACTATCCGTGTCTTTAAAACCTGTTACCATGTTCAAAAATGATAGCTTTTCTGGAAAAAAAAAAGAGAGAGAGAGAGAGGGAAAGGATGCCTGTGCCCCGAACTTCATAGCAGCACTATTTACAATAACCAGGACATGGAAGCAACCTCAATGCCCATCAGCGGAGGAACGGATAAATCGGAGATACGTATACACAATGGAATACTGTTCGGCAATGAAAGGAATGAAATAATGCCCTTTGCAGCAACACGCATGGACTGAAAGATACTAAAGTTTCCACTTAGATATTAAATTGGCCACTTAGATGAGATACTTAGATTATCCACTTAGATGCTGAGGTTATCATTGATTCCCTGGTGGCTCAGACGGAGGAGTGTCTGCCGACAGTGTGGGAGACCCAGGTTCGATCCCCGGGGTTGGGAAGATCCTCTGGAGAAGGCAATGGCACCCCACTCCAGTACTCTTGCCTGGAAAATCCCATGGACGGAGGAGCCTGGTGGGCTACAGTCTATGGGGTCGCAAAGAGTCGGACACGACTGAGCAACTTTGCTTTCACTTACACGTATCATGCTAAGATTTTATGTGGATTCTAATTGTTCCTTCAAAAAAAAGAAAACATTTTTACTTTAAAAAAAGAAATAAGTGAACTTATTTACAAAGCGGAAACAGACTTACAGATATTGAAAACAAACTTATACTCACCAAAGGGGAAATAGACAAATTTGGAGTTTGGGATTCACACCAACACACTATTACATACAAAACAGATCAACACCGAGGGCTTATTGTATGACAGAGCTAACTCTGCTCAGTATTCTCTGATAACTTCCGATGAAAGAATCCAAAAAGGAATGAATATGCGTATAGCTGAATCTCCCTGCTGTGCACCAGGAACTAACACTATATTGTAACTCAGCTATACACCCAGAAAATAAAAAATGAAAAATACATGACAACAAGCGATAACTTTTCCCTACACAGGGTTACCGGCATGAATGATGAGGCCTTTCTGTGTTTGAAAATCTATCAGTATCAATATAATTTATTCATGCAACCAATGTAAGCAGAAAGCCACGGGATTATATCAAGAAACACGGAAACTGCTCTTGAAACTAGTCAGGCAGCTCAAAGCAAAAGGTAACAGGAAGATAATACAAAACAAACAGACAACAAATAAACTCACATGAAAAAAAAGCATCTTCTAAAATCAATGCCAGGATCTGATTTAAAAACCAGACATATGTGCCTTCTCTTTCCATGATGCCAAACGATTTTTGCAAAAGATTTCTTGAAAATGCAATCAGGGGAGTAAATGAAAATGTGTTATCAGTATTGGAAAAGAACAAACAAAATGTGACTCTTTAGCTCGTAACATGAATGTGTACCTAAGAGGGTGTATTAAAATCCTATTAAGAGGAAAAAGGCAATTTGCTTACAATGCAGAACAGGAAATAAATTAAAAAAAATTTTTTTAGCTGTTGACCTAGACTAGCGATGAAGCCTAGAAGGAAATATGGACAGATTCTATTCAAAATCCAATAAGTATATAAAATATCTGCCGTGCATTTAATAAAGAAATGTGCTGTGAAGGAACAGATCAAATCTCATTACGGAAACAGAAGAAAATTTGGGCCAATGAGAGCACATGCTGTCTTTTCATATGCTTACATTTCATCTTATGCAAACACCAAAACAGATTAAAAGGCTTAAAAAGTAAACCATCTAATGGGGGATGGAAGTTCAATCCCTGGGTCAGGAAGATCCCCTGGAGAAGAGAATGGCAACCCACTCCAGTATTCTTGCCTGAAGAATCCCACGGACAGAGGAGCCTGATGGGCTGCAGTCCAAGGGGTTGCAAAGAGTCGGACACAACTGAGCAACTGAGCAAGCACCCAAATTAATACAGAAATCAGCTGCAATTCAAGGCAGATTCCTAACAAGGTGCTTTGTGCTTTTCATTGTCAAGTGTGGTGTTTGAAATCCTCATAAGCAAGGTGTCTTTCAAACTACAGTTGAGAAATGAAATTTAAGCATCGATACCCAGGGTATATGTTCCTGTGTATCACACACAACGTAAACCCACTGTAGTCCAAAGCATCCCTTTGCTGACAAAAGTCCCTCTGGTCAAGGCTATGGTTTTTCCAGTGGTCATGTATGGATGTCAGAGCTGGACCATAAAGAAAGCTGAGTGCAGAAGAATTGATGCTTTGGAACTGCGGTGTTGGAGAAGACTCTTGAGAGTCCCTTGGACTGCAAGGAGATCCAACCAGTCCATCCTAAAGGAGATCAGTCCTGGGTGTTCATTGGAAGGACTGATGTTAAAGCTGAAACCCCAATACTTTGGCCACTGATGCAAAGAACAGACTCATTGGAAAAGACCCTGATGCTGGGAAAGATTGAGGGCAGGAGGAGAAGGGGATAACAGAGGATGAGATGGTTGGATGGCATCACTGACTTGATGGACATAAGTTTGAGCAAGCTCCAAGAGATGGTGATAGAAAGGGAAGCCTGGCGTGCCACAGTCCACGGGGTCGCAAAGAGTTAAATGTGATTTAGCAACTACCCAATGCTTAGGTTACAGTTCTTGGGAGAAGGTGGCAATGGAAAGTGACCCTGGCTGCCACACTGCAGAAACCCACCTCTTTTTTTTTTCCACACTCTGGGTCTGGGGACTGCTTTGCATTATAATTCCTGGTTATGGCTCCCCTCCGTACAGTGTGCATTAACTGGATTTTTTTTGTTTTTTTTGGCGGCATCTCATGGTTTATGGGACCTTAGTTCTCCAACCAGGGGTCAAACCTGCATTGGGGGCCGTGGAAGCACAGACTCTTGAGCACTGGACTTCCAGGGAAGCCCTATACTAACTTTCTAGCATGCTCTCTACCATCATTTTTCCCTGGGTTAGACTCTAACAGAGTATTTTCTGCTAATAATTCACCTATAACTAATAACTAGATAAAGGTCAATTTTAGCTCATGAAGTTATGGCATATGGTAGATAAGGCATTGCCAATGAGAAGTGTGGAATTTGAGGTTTCTCACGATGTATTTGGCAGTCACTCCTGTGGTTTGGACTTCCCTGGTGGCTCAGATGGAAAAGTGTCTGCCTATAATGTGGGAAACCCAGGTCCAATCCCTGGGTCTAGAAGATCTCCTGGAGAAGGAACTTGCAACCCACTTCAGTATTCTTGCCTGGAGAATCTCATGGGCAGAGGAGTCTGCTATAGCCCATGGGGTTGCAAAGAGTCAGACCCCAGTGAGCGACTTCACTTTCCCTTTTCTGTGGTTTGGGTAGGGAGTGAGTGGGCAGAGAGAGAGAGAGACAGGGAAGAGAGGGAGGCAAAGAGGCGGAGAGAGACAGAGAGATGACAGAGAGGCAGAGCGGGGCGGGGAACCAGAGCGAGCCTCCTGGGGCTTCCTATAAGGACACGAGTTCTGTGTGATCAAGCCCCTGCCTCTATGACCCTCTCACTTCCCAGATGAACACCCTAGGGTCTCCCCCGGGGGACTCTGCCCTCCCAGGCGGGGAGGCTGGGTTCAGGGCCTGATCAGGCAGCCAGACCCCACACGCCACCACGAGGACTGTGCGGTCAACAGCTAAAGACTCCACGTGCCTCGATTGCAAGGTCGACGATCCCATGAGCAGCAAGAAACATGAGGCACAGCCAAATAAAGAAATCGTTACCGAAGAAAACATCGACACTGGGGCTTAGGGCTTCCACCCAGGAATCTGGGGCCGGGGGCACGTGTATTCAGTCCGTGGCAGCAAGCCACATTCAAGACAAGATGACCGATTTTCCTTACGTAGAGACAGCAGTAAGCCTTTCCGATGGAGGTATGCGCAATGGGTACCCACCAGAGTCAGCGCAGATTTCCAAGATGGACAACGAACAGCCCATATGATGAAAATACAGGTTTATGCTGTTGGTGTAAATTGTGTTACTATTTTTTGTTCTCCTGTTATCGGTCCTCTAAGTCCAGATGTGATTATAGTCAGAAGTAGAGCTTCCTATTAAAAAAAAAAAAGTCAGTATAAACAGGGAGAGCTTCCCTGGTGGTTGAGCAGCAAAGAATCCACCTTTCAATGCACGAGATGTGAGTTCGATCCTTGGGATGGGAGGATCCCCTGAAGGAGGGCATGGCAACCCGCTCCAGTGTTCTGGCCTGGAGAATCCCGTGGACAGAGGAGCCTGACGGGCCACAGTCCATGGGGTTGCAAAGAGTCAGACACGACTGAGTGACTTAACAGCAAGGATGACAACCTGTCTAATCAGGACACTAAGCGTCTCGTCATTTCGAGATGTCAGGTTCGAGAGGTTCCTGTAGACGTCACTCACCACATCACCAATGTATCACTAACTACCTATGAGTTAAATGAAAAAAAAAAAAAGCTTGATTAAAAATGTAATTACTGGGATGGACGAAAGCCTATGTGCAGCTGAATGAGCACTTCGAGATGAGAAAAAGAATCTACTTCTTTTTAAAAGAAAGCAGAGCCTTTCATCCCGAGCAGTGATGAAGTGGGCTGTTCAAGAGAAAAAGAAGAACTCCAGATTAAGAGCAGGAGCAGCCTGATCTGGTTTCTTGAGCAACTCCAGCCTCACACGGAACACAGCCAATGCCATTTGGAGATAAAACCTTGTTTTTCTTTCCTCAGACGTCTACTATTTGACAACATCAAGAGGATGTCTCCTAGATCTAAGCGTTCACCAGCGAAATCTCTTTGAACACGGCAAGACAAATCCCCATCTATTTAATGCCTTTCATCAAGTCGTTTTTTTCCTTTTTGTGTGTGCCCTAAATTCTAACTGCCAGAGGGACAAAGATGAATTCCAGCACTGGTTTCTTATATGTGATTTTTTTTTTCAGGGTGTGGTTAACCGGGATTGTGGCTGATTGTGTTTATGGACCAGTGAATAATATCCGATTGCTGATGTAACCTGCTCGTTAGAGGGGAAAGGGCAGCAAGTTTTTCCTGCACTTGCCTTGTTGTTTGATGTCACCACTTTTGACGGACAGCAGTTGTCATGCAAAGACAGCATTGCTGTGTCTCCAGGGTCCACTTCTCTGCACGTTTCCACATGGACATCATACAGCTTCTGGAGTTCTAATCCCCCTGCCAATGCAGGAGACAGGGGTTCAATCCCTGGAGATGGGAAGATCCCCTGGAGGAGGAAATGGCAACCCAGCCCAGTCTTCTTGCCTGGAGAATCCCATGCACAGAGGGAGCCTGGTGGGCTACAGACCATGGGGTCACACAGAGTTGGACATGATTAAGGCAACTGACCACACACACAGGTAAAACTTGCCTGGGAGGCCTCTCCTGGTGCCCCAGGGGTTAAGTATCTGCCCGCCACCACAGGGGACAAGGTTCAATCACAGGCCAGGGAAGATTCCACCTGCAAGTAGAGGAAAGTTCTTGCAAAACAACCAAGACCCAGCGTAGCCACAAGTACATTAAAAACATGAAAACGTGCTAGCATTCTCAGAATCCACACCCACCTCGTTTCCTCAACCATGACAGCTACTTAGAATACAGTCTGCCGCCTCCATCTCCCTGGTACCCCGATGCTGGGAAAGATTGAGGGCAGGAGGGGAAGGGGATGGCCGAGGATGAGATGGCTGGGTGGCATCACTGATGCGATGGGCATGAGGTAGAGCAAGCTGTGGGAGATGGTGATGGACAGGGAGGCCTTAGCATGGCTGCAGTCCATGCTAAGAATTGAACATGACTGGGCAATTAAACAAACACCTCTTCTTCAAGGAACCGCCATTGGGTGCTGACCATCATCTCGGTACTGAGGGAGGGTCTTTTCCTTCTAACACTTCCTGAATTGAGGGGGACAGAGCTAACAGGTCAAACTCTATCTCCAGCCTTCCTGCTTCTTAGGGGCAGGACTCTTAACATCATTTTAAAATCAGCTGAGCGGGTGACTTCTCTGCTGGCCCAGTGGTTAACACTCTGGGCTTCCACCTGCCAAGGCCGGGGATTCCATCCCTGGTTGGGAAGCTGAGATTCTGTAGGCTGGCACGGTACAGCCCCCAAAACAGTTAAAAATAAAGCAAGGAAGTGAGAGGGTTCCTACTTCAAAGCCCAGTATGCCACACAGGAAAACATGGACTCTGAGCGAGGCCTGCTGGGCAGACCTCTGTTCCCACTCACATTCTCATCATCTGGATCACCCACCACCCATGAAAATTTGTTGCCATCTATGTCAGACTTTATTTCGGGGGGCTCCAAAATCACTGCAGATGGTGACTTCAGCCATGAAATTAAAAGATGCTTACTCCTTGGAAGAAAAGTTATGACCAACCTAGATAGCATATTCAAAGCAGAGACATTACTTTGCCGACTAAGATCTATCTAGTCAAGGCTATGGTTTTTCCTGTGGTCATGTATGGGTGTGAGAGTTGGACTGTGAAGAACGCTGAGCGCCGAAGAATTGATGCTTTGAACTGTGGTGTTGGAGAAGACTCTTGAGAGTCCCTGGGACTGCAAGGAGCTCCAACCAGTCCATTCTGAAGGAGATCAACCCTGGGATTTCTTTGGAAGGAATGATGCTAAAGCTGAGACTCCAGAACTTTGGCCACCTCATGCGAAGAGTTGACTCACTGGAAAAGACTCTGATGCTGGGAGGGATTGGGGGCAGGAGGAGAAGGGGACGACGGAGGATGAGATGGCTGGATGGCATCACGGACTCAATGGACGTGAGTCTGAGTGAACTCCAGGAGCTGGTGATGGACAGGGAGGCCTGGCGTGCTGCGATTCATGGGGTTGCAAAGAGTCAGACACGACTGAGCGACTGAACTGAACTGACTGAACTGATGGTATGACGTGGGCCTCCCTTGTAGCTCAGCTGGTAAAGAATCTGCCTGCAATGCAGGAGACCTGGGTTCGATCCCTGCATGGGAAGACCCCCTGGAGAAGGGAAAGGTTACCCACTCCAGGATTCTGGCCTGGAGAATTCCATGGACTGTATAGTCCATGGGGTCGCAAAGAGTCAGACACGACTGAGCAACTTTCACTCACTCACTCATGGTGTGATAGAGTTTGTCATAGACCAACACTGAGGGTTAGAAATAAAAGGTAGTTACATTTTCTAGTGGCCATGTTAAAGCATATTAAAAATGAACATGTGGGACTAACTTTAAAGTATGTTATTTAACTGACCATATAGTGTTCAAGGGCTTCCCAAACACCACTTTAACAAGTTCACGTAAAAGTGTTAATGAAACACTCTGTTTCTTTTTCATAATATCTCAGAACAGGATTCTTTGATATAACATCAGAAAAGAACTCATGTAAAACGTTATTTCTTCATCACTGGTAAAAATATGTTTATCATTGCATACATGCACATTCAGTATCTCCATCCTGTCTTTACTCTACGTGACCCTGTGGACTGTAGCCCTCCAGGCTCCTCTGTCCATGGGATTTTCCAGGTATGAACACTGGAGTGGGTTGCCATCCCCTCCCAACCCAGGGATTGACTCCACAACTCTTGCATTTCAGGCAGATTCTTCACCATTAGCCACCAGGGAAGTAATGATAATGTTTATCACTGCTGCTGCTGCTGCTGCTGCTAAGTTGCTTCAGTCGTGTCTGACTCTGTGCGACCCCAGAGATGGCAGCCCACCAGGCTCCCCCGTCCCTGGGATTCTCCAGGCAAGAATACTGGAGTGGGTTGCCATTTCCTTCTCCAATGCATGAAAGTGAAAAGTGAAAGTGAAGTCGCTCAGTCGTGTCTGACTCCTATTGACCCCATGGACTGCAGCCCACCAGGCTCCTGCGTCCATGGGATTTTCCAGGCAAGAGTACAGAGTTTTAAATATTACATTATAAAACTCATTTTAAAGTACCTTTGCTTCTCAGGCGATCAATCAAATATTCAGGAGAGACTAAAAATGTCGGAGGAGGAAGTAACATTTTTATCACACTGACGGATCTTTCTTTAAAAAACAGAATATACAATTTTTCATTTAACAATTAAGTTGTGACATAGTTTTCCCACAAGGATTTGAAGAAATAAGGTGCACAGAATATTGTGAATTTTAATTTCTGAGTATCAGAGGAGAGATCATTATGGAGCTTTCTACAAATGCAGATAAATGAAATGAAAATCAAAGCATCTGTGAATACATCACTGAACAAGCAACTGCTGTTAAGTCATTTGTGTTTCTTTGTAAGCTTCTTTCAGTGGATATACGAATTTTTTAAGTATAAAAAAAAAAAACCCAAATACGAGGCTCCCCTGCTGGCTCAGTGGATAAGAACGTACCTGCTAATGCAGGAGACACAGGTTCAGTCCCTGGTCCAGGGAGATCCCACATGCAAGGGAGTGACTAAGCTCGTGGGCCACAACTTCTGAAGTCCACGTGCCACTAAAGCCTGTGCTTCTCAACAAGAGCTGCATTGAGTCCCAAGTGATGGCAGCACTTTCTGTCCTGCCCCCGTGTTCACTGACTCTGCATGGAAAACACTCCAAGCTAAGTCCACTATAATCATGCATTTAATGCATTTCATGTAAACTTTTTCTGCAATCCTTTTTTCAGATGATTAATGCCTGGCTTAGTGAGTACTGTGGAGGAGATGGCAACCCACTCCAGTATTTTTGTCTGGAGAATTCCATGGACGGAGGAGCCTGGTGTGCTAGAGTCCATTGAGTTGCAAAGAATCAAGACTAAAGAATCAAAGTGTTAGTCAATACCTAGTGGGATGAGATGGCTGGATGGCACCGCTGACTCGATGAACGTGAGTCTGAGTGAACTCCGGGAAATGGTGATGGACAGGGAGGCCTGGCGTGCTGCGATTTATGGGGTCGCAAAGAGTCGGACATGACTGAGCGACTGAACTGAACGGAACAGTGAGTGCAGGAATCGTCAGTCGAGCAATGTATTTGCTGACTAACCAATTTTAGCAAATTAAAAGTCAGTCCTACAGGAAATCAACCTGAATATTTATTGGAAGGACTGATGTTGAAGCTCCAATATTTTGGCCACCTGAGGCAAAGAGTCAAGTCACTGGAAAAGTGCCTGATGCTGGGAAAGATTGAAGGCAGGAGAAAAAGGTGGGGACAGATGATAAGATGGTTGGATGGCGTCACCAACTCAATGGACACGAGTTTGACTCAACTCCGGGAGTTGGTGATGGACAGGCAGGCCAGGCGTGCTGCAGTCCATGGGGTTGCAAAGAGTCAGACACGACTGAGCAACTGAACTGAACTGATATATTTATATATACACACACACACACACACACAACTAAGTCATTTTGCTGTACAGAAAAGTCCTAGTATGACCTCAAAAATGTATGTGAAATCGAATACAAACACAATGTGAGAGATTCCCAACATCCCGTTGACCAAAGATTCTTAACACATTATTAACACACCTTTTGTTACCCAAACATTATTGACTGAATGCTGATCAATACATTCTTGGAGAGTGAGAAAATTAACATCACTGTGAGAAGGCGTTAGAGTTTAAAACTGATCAAGTTTAAAATTGATACCATAGGTAATGTTTTTAACATCCACACTTTGCTCCACTTGAGTTTTGTACCAACCTTGCTCCACTTGAGTTTTGTACCAACCTTGTGCGTATTATAAACATGAAATTACCAAAAAATGAGGCATTGTGAAGCTCTGAAGAGTTTTTTTGGTGAAATTTCTCATGCTTTCTCTGCCTGTCTGAGCAACAAATATAGTGATGTCTCAGAAGACGATAGCTCTTCAGAACATAGTTCTGATTCAGATGATGCAAATGTTAGTCCAACACAAAGGCAGAAACCATTAGCGATGGATTCTGATACGGAACGTGAACAAGAAACAGAGGTTGATGGAGAAGGCTTTACAGGTGTGCCAGCTATAATTACTTGAAGTGATAACAAGTGTTACTGAAATAACAATTGATTTATGGCCAGCCAAAATAAAAACTTGCCTGCCGCACGCTTTAGTTTCTGCCTAAACACCCTAGTCGATAATGAGTTTACAGACATAAATGCTGTGTAAAAAGTAACAAATGTGACTGGGTTCGTTTGAGGAAATAAGCACTTAAATAATGTGATTTTATGATATCAGAAAAGTGAGCTTCATTTTCATGAAGTGTGATAAGAAAACTACTGCCAGGGAGGAAAGGGAAGTGAAAGTCACTCAGTCGTGTCCGACTCTGCAACCCTGTGGACTATACAATCCGTGGAATTCTCCAGGCCAGGATACTGGAGTGGGTAGCCTTTCCCTTCTCCAGGGAATCTTCCCAACCCAGGGATGGAACCCAGGTCTTCTGCATCGCAGGTGAATTCTTTACTAGCGGAGCCACCAGGGAAGCCCAAGAATCCTGGAGTGGGTACCCTCTCCCTTCTCCAGCGGATCCTCCCGACCCAGGAACTGAGTCGGTGTCTCCGGCACAGCTGGTAGATTCTTTACCAACTGAGCTGCCAGGGAAGCCCCCAGGCAGGAAGGGGTCTTTTCCTTTTTGGAGATGGAGTACTAATGTATGTCGGGAATGCGATTCTATGATGCATTCGCTTGACTTGGTTACAATCATGTTTCTGTAATAGACCATACCACTCCTCCATGCATTTATACATGAATACTCTGTTTCTAGCCCAGAAGTGGTTCTCCCTCCAGTGGGCATTTTTTATTGTCTGTAGACATTTTTCTATGGGGCAGGGGCCCCATTCTACAGGTTTCCAGTTGCCAGGGGCCACCAAGCGTGCTGACCCCTCTACAATGCCCGGAACAGATTCATCCTTTATCTACCCATCCAGCCAGCTATCCATCAATCACCCGTCATTTTACATCATCTCTCTCTACCCCAGTACTTTACAACCAGGCAAAATGTTCCTTCCCTAGACGCGCTGGGTGATGCCTACGGACATTTTTATAGGTCACAGCCGGAAGGACCTATCGGCACCTGGTAGACAGATACCAGCGAGGCCGATCCATACCCCTCAGCGCACATGACGCCCAGATGCCCCACATGTGACAGCAAAGGCTTTAGCAGTCTACTTCTCTGTCTGGCCATCTATGTATATATCCACAGAGCTATGGCTCTGCCTCTAGTATCTATTATAATTCCAGTATCATTTACCTGTTATCTATCCCCTGGTAGCTCAGATGGTAACAAGTCTGCCTGCATTACAGGACACACATGTTCGATCTCTGGGTCAGGAAGATCCCTTGGGTAAGGGAATGGCTACCCACTCCAGTATTCTTCCTGGAGAATTCCGTGCACTGAGGAGCCTGGCCGGCTACAGTCCCTGGGGCTGCAGAAACTTGGTCATGACTCGGTGACTAACGCTTTTACTACCATCTAGGTATCTGTTTATCTATCTATGATCTATCTAATAATCAATCCACATACACATGTATGTATGTAGTAGCAATTATGGGAGAATGTTAATTTACTCGGAAACTATATGAGGCCTATTCAATGCAGTATTCCTTTGAGGTTTATCCAACTTTTATTTTTTTATTCTTTTTATTTTTAATTTTTATTTGTACTTTATTTTACTTTACAAT
>SJYF01000861.1:909229-922163 GCA_006410515.1 Procapra przewalskii
AAGCATTGTTGATGATGCTAAAGTTTATATCACTGAGAAATAAAATTTATCCACATTTCACCAGACTTTCTCCCAGATAATTCCAAATCCAGAATCAGATTTTACTTTTTTATTTTCCTTCCTTCCCCCTGCCCCCTTTTCCCCTTATAAAGAAGCAACATTTTGTTTCTTTTTTTGGGGGGGGGACAAAACCTTCTTCCCCTAAATATATCCATGGATTTCTCCGATACTTAATTCCAGAGTCTGCCTCCCAGAACTCACATACTCACAGAGAACTCCTGTCTGTCTTTAACACTTAAGCATCTACAAATCTCTATACCAGGGTTAGCAAACTATTTCTATAAAGGATCAGATATTAACAGTACCTCTTTTAAGCTTCACAGGTAAGGTTCTCTGTGTCAATTTTTTGAAAGTTTTTAGCACTTTTTTGAGGTCAAAATTACATACCATATGATTCATCCATTCTCAGGTACAGTTCAGTGCTTTTTTAAAGTTAATCTATATCACTGTCTAGTCTTCACTATTTAAATACAGCTGACTTCCCTGGGGGCTCAGACGGTAAAGCATCTGCCTACAAGCCAGGAGACCTGGGTTCAATGCCTGGGTCAGGAAGATCTCCTGGAGAAGGAAATGGTAACCCACTCCAGTATTCTTGCCTGGAAAATCCCATGGACCGAGAAGCCTGGTAGGCTATAGGCCATGGGGTCACAAAGAGTTGGATATGACTGAGCGACTTCACTTTCACTTTTCACATTTACATCCCTTTAAAAAGTCCTCTTCTGCCCACATTCAGGCAATTGCCCTTCCAACTCAGGCAACTGCTCTTCTCTAGGCGGAAAAAAAATGCCTTTGCCTACATGTCAAATGAATGGAATCATATGCCCCCCCCCTTTTTTTTTTTGCCTAGTATACTGTTTTTATGGTTCATTCAGCTATAACATGTCCCTGTGACCTGCTATTTTCTTTGTGGAATAGGATTCATTTAGATGGATATACCACAGTGTAATTCGTGCAGTGATGGACATTTGGGATTTTTTCCAGGTTCTAGCTGTCAGGAAGAATGCTTTGAACACTGTTCAAAAAGTATAAATGGGCAGTTAGGAGACGAATAAGTTCCGGGGAACTGATGCCCAGTGCTAGGGTGAGAGTAACCAACACTGTATTGTATTACTTGAAAGCTACTACAAAGTTGCTGTTGTTCAACTGCCAGGCTTCCCTGTCCTTCACCATCTTCCAGGGCTATCTTTAAAAAAAATAATAAATGGAGGTGGAGGAGGGCTTGGGGAATGCTATGATGCAAACCATCTTGCAACATATAAATGTATCAAATCATTAAACTGTGCAACTTAGCCTTACACAATGTGGCATGTCCGACAAATCACAAAAGTTAACTCTCATGTGTCAATGCAGACATCCATGGACAATGCATGCATGAGTGAGTGGGGCTCTGTTCCAATAAAACTTTATTTGCAAAAGCAAGACAGGGGCCATATTTGTCCAAAGGGCCATTTAACTGTCTTGCCCCCAGCTGTTAGCCACATTCTTGAGTGCCTGGAAATAGGAAGCCGTACAGCCATGCCATATGCATTTATCTGTTAATGCCTCTCTCTTCACATAACCTTGAATCCTGTTAGGGCAAGAGAGTGTTTTATTGGATAATTTTCTAATGCCTTGCTAGTTCTTAACACAACAGGCACAGAACAGCTGTTAAATGCATGCTTGAGTTCACTTCGTTGTGTCCAACTCTTTGCGACCCCATGGACTGTAGCCCGCCATGCTCCTCTGTCCATGGGGATCCTTCAGGCAAGAATACTGGAGTGGGTTGCCATGCCCTTCTCCAAGAGATCTTCCCAACCCAGGGATCGAACCCAGGTCTCACTCTTTACAGGGAGGTTCTTTACTGCCTGAGCCACCAGGGAAGCCCCAATAACTGAATAAGTCATACTGATTAAGCCCAAGAAATAGAACTATGCCTAATTATCAGAATTTGATTCAACACTCATGACTCAGTACTCTGACAATAAAACAATCGACAACGCAGTAGGATTTTTCTTTTGGAGCTCTATTTCTTTCCCAAGGATTTAGAGTCATTCAATACGATTCAGTTGGTGAATTATGTCTCTCTCTCCAGTGTAAAGGTTTTCTTCTTCTTGTTCAGAGGCGAAGTCAGGTCAGGCTCTTTGCAACCCCATGGATTGTGGCAGGCAAACTTAAACTTTCCACAGTTACTCTAAGGCATTCTAGAAAATATTTTGCATGTTCAGAACATCGTCAGAAAAGAAATACTGTTAAAACTATCTTGATGTTTACAAGGAATAGATAACAGGAATGCCACTGGGTTTGAATGACATTTTCCCAGGAACTTACGAGATGATGAAGGCAATGAATTTAAGCATTAACTGTCATTATTAACATTCCCTTCATCTCTAATATGCTTAATTTAGGGACTTTCTATAGAGACGTATTCCCAAGCCAAAACAATTTCTTTTTAAGAATATATTCCAAATGCCAGATGCATAATTCTTTTTTGGAAATATACTCCTGACAAAGCAATGGAATGCTCTTGCCATTCCGAATAACTTTTGAAACCCCAGCTCAGACCTTAAAAGGACTGACTCATGGCTCAGATAAACGCAATAAAACTGAATTGAATTAACAAAATGATACCCAGAAGGGAAAATAAGGCTGCCTGTGAATAACTATATGTTACACAGTGGGTGATTCTTGGTCAAGAAGTGTAATTTATACTCTGTATCAACTTGCTTTCATGGCATTTTTTAAAGTTCAAGGTTACAGGCAGATTCCTACATAAGCAGCCCAAATTCTCCACCCTTTCTAATCCGTGCTATTGTGCTAATAATTCATGGCAATATTTGGAATGAAGGTCTTTATTTTGAGGTATAAATGGGTCGATGACATAATTTAGCAGTCATTCGGGGACAGGTCTGTGGGTGGAAGGAATGAGTAATAATTGTATGGAGCACTTATCATAATTTAGGGTCTGCAAAAATGAAGCTTAAGTAAAACCAACCTGTCCTCACGTTAGAAAGCTATGAATATGATAATAAACTGGTATTACATAAAATAACACATGCATGCTCACCTGTGTCTCTTTGTCAACTCATGGACTGTAGCTCACCAAGCTCCTGTGTCCTTCGCATTTTTCAGGCAAGAGTGCTGGAGTGGGTTGCCTGGGTTGGGCATCTTCCCAACCCAGGGATCAGACCCGGGGTTGTGTCAATTATTTACCCACTGAGCCACTGGGGAGCCCGCATAAAATAATGCCTCCAGAATAGCACTAAGAAGTTTAGGGAAAAGAAAGAAAACGAAAAGGGCGTTTGGGGAAGAATGGATACGTGTATGGGTATGGCTGAATCCTTCAGTGATCAGCTGAAACCATCGCAACTATTGATAATCAGCTGTTGTTTAGTCACCCAGTCGTGTTTGATGCTTTGCGACCCCATGGACTGGAGCCCACCAGGCTACTCTGCCAATGGGATTCTCCAGGCTAGGATACCGCAGTGGTCTGCCACTGCCTCCTCCAGGGATTAAACCTGCATCTCCAGCGTTGCCCGACTGAGACAGCTGGGCTTCTCACTACTCGGCTATACCCCAACATAAAATACAAAATTAAAAAGAAAATAAGACATCTGTGAAGGGTTGTCTATCAACTGTTCAGAGATAATGAAACAACGTGTTTACAAATTGAGTCAACAAACCAAAAAATAAAGAAAATCTCTGAACAGCTTCAAAGTGCCAGGAGAACTGCCAGCCCCACTCCTGGGCATATATCCAGAGAAGAACGTGATCTGAAAGAACGCAGGTACCCCAGTGTTCACTGCAGCATTGTTTACAATACCCTAGATATGGAAGCAACCTCAACGGCCATCAGCTGAGGAGTGGATGAAGATGTGGTTCAGTTTAGCTCAGTTGCTCAGTCGTGTCCGACTCTTTGCGACCCCATGAGCTGCAGCACACCAGGCCTCCCTGTCCATCACCAGCTGCCGGAGATTACTCAGACTCAGGTCCATTGAGTCAGTGATGCCATCCAGCCATCTCATCCTCTGTCGTCCCCTTCTCCTCCTGCCCTCAACCTTTCCCAGCACCAGGGTCTTTTCCAATGAGTCAGCTCTTCGAATCAGTTAACCAGGGTATTGGAGTTTCAGCTTCAATCACCGCTTCCATGAATATTCAAGACTGATCTCCTTCAGGATGGACTGGTTGGAACTCCTTGCAGTCCAAGGGACTCTCAAGAGTCTTCTTCAATACCACACAGTTCAAAAGCATCAGTTCTACGTGTATACAATGGAATATCACTCAGCCATAAAAATGAAATAATGTCATTTGAAGCTGCACAGAAGGACTCAAGAGATGTTCACACCAAGTGACGTCAGACAGAAAGACAAAGGTCATATGCTACCACTTATATGTGGAATCTAAGTGTACACATGGACTCATTTACCAAACAGAAACAGAGTCACAGACATAGCAAACAAATGTCTGGTTACCAGGGGAATAGGGGTGGGGAGGGGAGGGATAAATTGGGAGACTGGGGTTAGCATACACATACTGCTTCAGCTGTACCTGACTCTGTGCGACTCTATGGACCGCAGCACCCCAGGCTTCCGTGTCCATCACCAACTGCCGGAGCTTGCTCAAACTCATGTCCATCACGTCGGTGATGCCATCTATCTCATCCTGTGTCGCCCCCTTCTCCTCCCGCCCTCAATCTTCCCAACATCAGGGTCTTTTCCAGTAACTTCAAATCTACACATTTCCTTCTTACTTTACAAGCATTATTTGGGACTAGTGTATATGGGCAACTAACTTGATGTCGGATATGGGGTTGGAAGTTAGTATCCAACACAATGCAGGCAAATAAGAACCTGGACCACTGAGCTGACATTGTTCTTCCAGGCTGGCAGTTCTTATCAGAGCTCCTTAATTGGAATTGCTAACCTAATTATTGGAGAAGGCAATGGCACCCCACTCCAGTACTCTTGCCTGGAAAATCCCATGGGTGGAGGAAGCTGATAGGCTGCAGTCCATGGGATCGTGAAGAGTCGGACAGGACTGAACAAATTCACTTTCACTTTTCACTTTCATGCATTGGAGAAGGAAAAGGCAGCCCACTCCAGTGTTCTTGCCTGGAGAATCCCAGGGACGGGGGAGCCTGGTGGGCTGCCATCTATGGGGTCGCACAGAGTCGGACACGACTGAAGCGACTCAGCAGCAGCAGCAGCAACCTAATTATTATTGTTGTTTAAAGTCACTCAGTCGTGTCTGACTCTTTGTGACCCCATGGGTTGTAGCCCACCAGGCTCCCCTGTGCATGGGATTTCCCAGGCAAGGATACTGGAGTGGTTTGCCACTCTCTTCTCTATTGCCGCTACTATAAATATGTAAGACAGATAACTAGTAAGTAACTCCTGTACAGCACAGGGAACTCTACTGTGTACTCTGTAATGCCCTATATGGGAAATGAATCTGCAAAACGGAATAAATGTATATAGATGTATGAAACTGACTCACTTTGCTGTATACCTGAAACTTACACAATGTTGTAAATCAATAATCCTCCAATAAATATTTTTAAAAAATAAAAATAAAGAAGAGACATGCTTTTTGCAAGGAGAAAAGTTACAGCCTCAGACCTACCAGAGGTACGCTGTCTTGTGCTATCAGGACACCGTTTATTAGAATGACATGCAGGGGAAACGCTGTGTGCAAACATGGGTTTGAAGTGCATTGGTGACTTGAATTGTGCTCCAGGAACGAATATGACAATCTTTATTTGAACAGTGATGAGGGCTCTCTGAGACCGACATAATCCACCCCCTGTCATCTTTTCCTGTCAAATGGCTGGATTCATCATTTCCCGAAGAAAAAGCCACAGAAGAAGATATGTCTTCAGTGAATCCTCAGTTCAAGCATTTTTTTAAAAAATCACAAAGAAAACCATTGATAAATTTTAAAGGGCACAGGTCTTCCTTTGACAAGCGTGGAATTTTTTTTCTTTGTGGGTCAGATGACTCCTGTGGCGAGGCGCCGTGATTCAGCCTGTACGGGGTATAGAAAGGTACTCACATTTCTACACAATCCTCTCCTGTCAGAATGGGGAATTCTGTCCAATTTCACAGGATTTCCAGTTTCCACTGAGAAGGTTCTGGAAAAAGCTCACGGGCAGTGACCTCAATCAATATGATCTCAACAGGTGGCCTGGCCATCAGCCACGTGCATCAGCTGAGAGCAGTCGGCTAGAGGATGATGATCAGAGAGAAGGAAGGTATAAAGAAATGAAACGCCTGAGTCACTCTCGAGGGGAGGATTAATTGCCCAAGACAATGTCACCTCATGGCTGATCTAGACTTCATTTCCATTACTCAGTCAGACTTGAGGGTTCCTACGTAAGCAGAGAAGATAAAATACCCTTGCTTTTTTCTTATTGTCTCATATCTTTCTATTATTATGCTACCTGAGTGAATCTTCTTACCAAGTGGCAGGCTTCGGATTATTTCTACCACGTACAGTATTTTATGCTTCCGCCTATGGTAGCATCCCTTCACACTGGCTAGCGTGATAGCGCAGTGGGGTATCTCAATTTAAAAGGCAGTGTGTGTGCAGTGCCGATGACTCAGTATCAAAAAACAACACTGTTAAAAATTGGGGCTTCCCTCAGAGTGCAGTTGGTAAAGAATCTGCCTGCAATGCAGGAAACCCTGGCTTGATTCCTAGATCGGGAAGATCTGCTGGAGAAGGGATAGGCTACCCGCTCCACGATTCCTGGGCTTCCGTGGTGATGGGCAAAAGACCTCAATAGATGTTCCTCCAAAGAAGACATACAGATGGACAAGAGGTCCATGAAAAGATGCTTCACATCAATAGTTATTAGAGAAATGCAAATCAAAGCAACAATGAGGTTATCGACTCCCACAGGTCAGAATGGCCATCATCAAAAAATCTACAAACAACAAATGCTGGAGAGGGTGTGGAGAAGAGGGAGCCCTCCTACCCTGTGGGGGGAAAGTGAACTGAGGCAGCACCTATGGAGCACAGCACGGAGGTTCCTTTAAAAACCGAGCTAGCATATGACTCAACAATCCACTCCTGGACATATAGTCAGACAATAATATAAACCAAACGATACAGGAACCCCAGTGTTCACAGCAGCACTATTCACAACAGCCAGGGCATGCAAACAACGTGTCTACTGAGCGATGCATGCCCAGATAAGAGATGTTACACGTACACAGTGGATAGGGCTCGGCCATAAACAAGACTGAAATAATGCCGTCGGCAACAGCATGGACTTTGAGACTGTCACACTGACTGAGGTCAGTCACCCGGAGATAGACAAGTATATAATATCACCTAGACGTGACTGGCACCCCACTCCAGTACTCTGGCCTAGAAAAGCCCACGGCGGAGGAGCCTGGTAGGCTGCAGTTCATGGGGTCGCTAAGAGTTGGACACAACTGAGTGCCTGAATGGAACTGATTATAATACTCGAATCTGGAACTTCCCTCGTGGTCCAAGGGCTGAGACCCTGAGCGCCCAATACATGGGACCCCGGTTCCATCCCTGCTCAGGGAAATAGATCTCAGATGACGCTATTAAGAGTGTGCATGTCACAACAGAATCAAAGAAATCAGTGCCAAAATAGCAGCTCTGAACTCTGTCTATAGTTATCACTGGATCCAAGTTAAGTCCTTAGATTTTATAAATGGCACCAAGGTTAAGTAAAGGGTATAGTTCAAGAAAGCTGACTGAAAGCAAACTCCCATTACCCCGTTTCCTGTCAAAAATCCACACAATCAAAAAAAAAAAACCAATTTAAAAAGTCTCTTTAGAAAACACAGTGAGCTATGCTTGGTGCAATTTCTGAGATCTGTTTATCTTTGCAAAGATCCGAGTTTTCTATCTTGGCACCAATACCGGGCTGATAATTTAAGTTAAACCATGGCCGAGGACTGGGAATTCAAATGTATTTAAACACTTTGTCTCCTGACACTAACCGACTAACTGGTTTTCTCACCAGCTTGAACAGCACACACCTTAATAGCATCGTGACCTAAACAAAAAAGCAAAACAAATGAAAATTAAAAAAAGATAACCAAAGCACCACAACAGAAGGTTTTAAATTAGGGGTGGGGGCAGAAATCAAGAGACTTTAAACTGCCATTCCGTCAAGGAAAGCCTAATCATTTCACCATGCAAAGTGGATCTAAACAGGGAATATGAACCATTTGTTTTCATGAAGAGTAATGAAGCTCTTTAAATTCAGATTTATGGAATCGTGTGGAAAATGTGTCCTTGCCTTCACCTCAGGTACTGGCAATCACCATTTTTCATGGTTTAAAAAAAAAAAATGGTTGTCATCTGTCTTAATTCAACACAGAGATGGAGGGAAGGTATTCAGTCTCTGGATGCTTCCAAAAATGTGAATGGCCACTTCCTGTCACTCACGTTTTATGGAAATTAGTAGACCTTGGATAAGATGAGAAAAGGAAATAGGATGAGATTGCATCAGACACACTTTTGACCTTGGGATGCCGAGGGTCCTCAACATTTCCAGCGTTCATCCGTTATTATAAACACTAGTCACCATTCCATATTTTCATCCAAAGATAAAAAGTCAGCATTTTTCCCTTTCATGCTGAATGCATTATTAGATGTTTGTGTGTGTGTGTGTGTGTGTGTTTTTCCTGTGCTAGAACTTCACTCCTGTGCATGACTCCAATTTTTATTTCTCAGGACACAAAGAATGAGTTGACTGCATAGTCAGTTTTTTATTCTCTACATCTGAGACTCAGTCAAGGAATATGTATATTAAAGTATCCCATAAGGTAAATAAAGTATCCAATAATGTCAAAAACCCGGGAAGAACTTTGGCAACAATTTCTGCTCCTGAGCAACACTGGAGAGGTAAGCAGTCTGCTGTTTGAGAACTTTATCCTGACCAGGAGAAAGAGAACCTCAGAAGGTGAGTGTGGTTTTTCCAGTTGTCATGTAAGGATGCGACAGTTCGACTATAAAGAAAACTGAGAACCAAAGAATTGATGCTCTTGAACTGTGGTGTTGGAGGAGACTCTTGAGAGTCCCTTGGACTGCAAGGAGGTACAACCAGTCCATCCTAAAGATCAGTTCAGTTCAGTCGCTCAGTCATGCCCGACTCTTTGCTACCCCATGCCAGGCCTCCCTGTCCATAACCAACTCCCGGAGTTCACTCAGATTCACGTCCATCGAGTCGGTGATGCCATCCAGCCATCTCATCCTCAGTCGTCCCCTTCTCCTCCTGCCCCCAATCCCTCCCAGCATCAGGGTCTTTTCCAATGAGTCAGCTCTTCCCGTGAGGTGGCCAAAGTACTGGAGTTTCAGCTTTAGCATCATTCCTTCCAAAGAAATCCCAGGGCTGATCTCCTTCAGAATGGACTGGTTGGATCTCCTTGCAGTCCAAGGGACTCTCAAGAGTCTTCTCTAACACCACAGTTCAGTCCTGAATAATTGGAAGGACTGGTGCTGAAGCTGAAAACTCCAATCCTTTGGCCACCTGATGCAAAGAACTGACTCACTGGAACAGACCCTGCTGCTGGGAAAGACTGAAGGCAGGAGGAGAAGGGGGTGGCAGAAGATGAGATGATTGGAAGGCATCACCGACTCAATGGACATGGGTTTGAGCAAGCTCTGGAAGACGGACAGAGAGGCCTGGCGTGATGCAGTCCATGGGATCGCATAGAGTCGGACTCAACTAAGCAACGAATAACAGTTAGGTAGAATTTAAGGCATATTCACAAAAAGCAGCAACCCCAATAAATTGAACATCAATAACAGAATTTATTAAGCCTCCAACATTGTACAGGTATGATGGAAAGGAATGTGTTCATTTTAATGGGAGGTATTATGTCTTAGTGAATTTAATGCTATAAAATGTAAGGAGAAATTGACGATTCTAAGCTCTCACACAATGATGAGAGAATCTGAGAGGTGGTGAATTCACCTTTCTCCTGCTTGCCTATCTATCTAGATTCTGATTTTGCTATTTTCTCCTATTTATTAGAGGACACTGTGGGTCTTAGCTCAGACATGAGATATTTTAAAGCCATACAAAACTGAGGGCTTCCCTGGTGGCTCAGTGATAAAGAATCCATCTGCCAATGCAGGAGACACAGGTTTTTGATCCCTGGGTTGGGAAGATCCCCTGGAGAAGGGCATGACAGCCCTCTCCGGTATTCTTGCCTGGAGAATCCCACGAACAGGGGAGTCTGGAGTGCCCACAAGAGCCAGACACAGCTGAGCCACTTTCATTTCTCATTGTAACAACAACCTAGAGAGCCATAAATTAAGGATAACATTGCCCTTTTTCTGATGTAGCCAAATTTCTTAAAGGAAAAATGTCAGTCTCTCAGTCGTGTCTGACTCTTTGGGACCCCATGGACTGCAGCCCACCAGGCTCCTTTGTCCATATAATTCTCCAGACGACAATACCGGAGTGGGTTGTCATTGCCTTCTCCAGGAAGCCAAAGTCTTGGGCGTTTCTAATTCTCCTCTCCATGTCAGATGGTTTCGTTCAAGCTCTTTTTTCTTGTCCTGGGAGATCAGGTCATGCCACAAGCAGCATTACTCACTATTATCTCATGGCCACTAAACTTTCCTGTGGAATTAAAGGGAACACAATTTTCGTGGAAGATAACATTTTGCTGTGCAATTTAGGAGACAACGTTCTCTGCTGCTACATACTGGGGATTTTTTTTTTTTTAAGTCAAATGGCTTCTTTCTTTCTACAAATGTAGATTTTTTCTTTGAGCAAAACTTCAGAAAATAAAGTCTATTTTACGGAAAAACGGACTTTTGATTGTGAAAACTCTCAGTCTCTATGGAAGCTAGTTTTTTTAAAGAAACTTTTTTTTTTTTTGGCTGCGCCACATGGCATATGGGAATCTTCAGTTCACTAACAGAGATGGAACCAGAGCCTTTCAGGAAGTCTAAATGTTATTCACTCAGTCGTGTCCAACTCTCTGTGACCCCATGGACTGTAGCCCACCAGGCTCCTCTGTCCATGGGATTCTCCAGGCAAGAATACTGGAGTGGGCTGCCGTTCCCTTCTCCAGGGGATCTTCCCGATGCAGGGATTGAACCCAGGTCCCCAGCACTGCAGGCAGATTCTTTATGGTCTGAGCCACAGTGGAAGCCCGAGCCCCTTGGAGTCTCTGTCACTCAATCTGTGTGTGATGGGCGTATCCTAGGAAACTGGAAACACAGAGCCTTAACCACTGCACCACCTGCAAAGCCCCTAACATCCTTCTGAGATGGTTTCTTTATCTTGAGTTCATGGCTACCACACTCGCTGTCCCCGCTAAATTCCAGCAAAGAAATCTTTATCTTCTTATAAACCTGAATAGTTTTTGCTGGAGGCAGCTGCAAGAATGCACAGAGAATCAAACACAAGACTACTAGTTAAAAGGAAGATGTAATGAATTACCGAAGGACAGCAACGACTAGTTCCTTGAACTGAACTGAATCTTCTCCCCTTTCTAACTGACAGGAAGTTTCATTATCCGAAAACACTCTCTGGAAGGTGGGCTGTACTCTATTATCAGTTAAGGAGACCGATGGAAAGCTGAACCAGCCTATAACCCACAGATGGCTAAAAACTTGGTTTTCATGTTAAACTGTTGTGCAAACTAAATTTAATTTCCCTAGATCAACACAGGATGGATTTTTGTCTTCTCAGGGGCACAGACATCCTGATGACCCTCGCCGTCTTTTGAGTCAGAGCTTTAGCCATTTGTTTCTCCATCACCTCCTTTCTCAGCAGCCAGCTTTCACAGGAAAAGAGAGTTAATGTCCCCTGAATTGAAAAATGAGAGTCTGAAAGCATCCATCACAGCTTTGGTGGGGGCTGAGGTGAGGGAGAACATGAACGAGCTAAACCGCCAGTCATTCCCGACAACGCTCCGTGGGTCAGCGTTACTGTTGACCTTTACTAGCTCACTCGTGTCCGACTCTTTGCGACCCCATGGACTGTAGCCCACCAGGCCCCTCTGTCCACTGGAATTCTCCAGGCAAGAATACTGGAGTGGGTTGCCATGCCCTCTTCCACGGGATCCCCCTGACCCAGGGATCAAACCTTGGTCTCCTGCAACGGCAGGTGGGTTCTTTATGACTAAGGCACCAGGGCAGTCCAGAATTATTAACACAAATTAAATGCAGAACATTCTAGCAGAAAAAAAGTTAAGGTCACCCTCTCCTTTCAACTGAGAGCCAAAGAATTGACGCTTTTGAACTGTGGTGCTGGAGAACTCTTGAGAGCCCCCTGGGCTGCAAGGAGACCCAACCAGTCCATCCTAAAGGAGGTCAGTCCTGAATATTCATTGGAAGGACTGATGCTGATGCTGAAACTCCAATCCTTTGGCCACCTCATGTGAAGAGTTGACCTATTGGAAAAGACCCTGATGCTGGGGAAGACTGAAGGTGGGAGAAGGGGACGACAGAGGATGAGATGGTTGGATGGCATCACCAACTCGATGGACCTGAGTTTGACCACGTTCCAGGAGTGGGTGATGGACAGGGAAGCCTGGCCTGCTGCAGTCCATGGGATCACAGAGTTGGACAGGACTTAGTGATCAAAGAACACAGCTTCTTTCAATAATGGATTTCTGTCATCAGTGGGAGGTACGCATTCATGCCAATCTTTTCAAGCTCCTTTGTTTATTCCGCTTTGTTAAATGTGTTTTTTAAATTATTTTAATATTTTTTGTGGTGGGGTGAGGGAGAGAAAAGAGAAAGACAAACAGCATATCATTCATGGGCAGAACCTAAAATATGACACAAATGAATTTATTTACAAAATACAATGACTGAGATATAGAAAAAAGGCTTAATGGTCACCAGAGGATAAAGGGCAGGGCAGGGGTAAACTAGACGCTTGAATTCA
>SJYF01000861.1:1064687-1076560 GCA_006410515.1 Procapra przewalskii
GCTTCTCATAGTGACTATATCCGGAAACAATTGATAGAACTGCACTGCGTATGGTAACCGTGGTGACTTAATTCACTAATTAGCAGCCAAGCCTTCCCCCGTATTAGTTAGGATTCTCCAGGGAAACACAACCCATAATATGTGTGTAAGTAGACAGATAGTCAGACAGACGGACATGGATAAAAGATAGGATAGATAGTCAGACATAGAAGAAAACAGATGGACATTTCAGTTCGGTCGCTCAGTCGTGTCCGACCCTTTGGGACCCCATGGACTGCAGCACGCCAGGCTTCCCTGTCCTTCACCGACGCCTGGAGTTTACTCAAACTCACGTCCATCGAGTCAGTGATGCCATCCAACCATCTCATTCTCTGTCGTCCCTTCTCCTCCCGCCTTCAATCTTTCCCAGCAGCAGGGTTTTCTCCAATGAGTCAGCTCTTTGTGTCAGGTGGCCAGAGGATTGGAGCTTCAGCTTCAGCAACAGTCCTTCCAATGAGTATTCAGGACTGACCTCCTTTAGGATGGGCTGGTTGGATGGCCTTGCAGTCCAAGGGACTCTCAAGAGTCTTCTCCAACAGAACAGTTCAAAAGCATCAGTTCTTTGGCTCTCACCTTTCTGACAAAACGTGGGCCACTGGAGAGAGGAATGGGAAATCACTTCAGTATTTTGGCTTTGAAAACCCCATGAACACTATGAAAAGACAGAACATAGATAAAAGTTAAGACAGGCAGACATAAATAAAAGACAGATATGTGTCCATCATTGAGACGTGTCCAACTCTTTGAGACCCCATGGACTGTAGCCCACAAGGCTCCTCCATCTGTGGAATTTTCCAGACAAGAATATTGGAGTGCGTTGCCATTTCCTTCTCCAGGGGATCTTCCCGTTCCAGGGACTGAACCCAGGTCTCCCGCATCACGGGTAGACGGTTTACCATCTGAGCCACCTAGGAAGCCCTGAAAAGGCCGTTAATCTTGCAAACATCTAGAACAGACAGCCTAGGGCAGAAGCTGTGTTTCTTTTTTGCTTCCTGCCATCCACAGGTGGACAGAATTCTGAACAAAGACGCTTTAGTTTAACAGTCAGGCTGAAGAGAATGGTTCCCTGAGGCGGGCCATTATGTGTGATTATAAAAACAAACGCTCCTGAAAAGCAAGTCAAAGAAACAGTTCCAACCAGGGGTCAGAACTGGCTTCTCCCAGCAACAAGTAATAATTACCTATAAAAATGTAAACGGAATACAGAGGAGGCAGTCGGAAGTCCTCACTAGAGCAAAGTTAAACAAACAGAAGAGAAAATATGCAAAGAGCAAGGACAGAAGACCAGTCCATCCTAACGGAAATCAGTCTTGAGTGTTCATTGGAAGGACGGAGGCTGCAGCTGAAACTCCAGTCCTTTGGCCACCTGATGGGAAGAACTGACTCACTGGAAAAGACCCTGATGCTGGGAAAGATCGAAGGCAAGAGGAGAAGGGGACGACAGAGGATGAGATGGCTGGATGGCATCACGGATGCGATGGACATGAGTTTGAGCAAGCTGCGGGAGTTGGTGAAGGACAGGGAGGCTTGGCTTGCTGTGGTCCATGGGGTCGCAGAGTCAGACACGACTGAGCGATCGAACAGCAATCTGCCATCATCTCATTAGCATAAACTCAATAGCAGCACCCCAGGTTGCTTTTGAATTGCAAAGAAACTCCTATCTCTCAGGAAATTCCAAGGGTTTTAGGAGCTCCCTGCCAGTATTAACTCTGATTTTGGATATTAAATATTAAGTCGTCATTAAAACACTGCAAAAAATCAGAAAATAAACCTAGGAAACAGGATGAGGAAGTCAGACCGTTTTATATGAAAAATGACTGGAACATAAGCTGTTCTTCAGTAGCTCAGTCGTGTCTGACTCTCTGCGACCCCACGGACTGTAGCCCGCCAGGCTCCTCCATCCATGGGATTCTCCAGGCAGGAATACTGGAGCGGGTTGCCATTTCTTTCTGCAGGTCATCTTTCCTATCCAGGGATGAAAGCCACGACTCCGGTGCTGGCTGGAAGATTCTCTACCGCTGAGCCACCTGGGGCTGCAATATTCAGTCAGACACTCGCCACCCACAGACGCCAATTCAAATGTAAAACGAGTACAAAGCAAAGTTTAAATTCTTTTTCTTAGTGACACCACCCCCATCTAAACGCTCATCGCCAACTGCAGTAGTCTGCTGCGTCCGGCTGCAACAACCATAAATTCGCCGTCATCCCAGAAGGTGGCACTGCTGGCAAAGAATCCATCTGCCAAAGCAGGAGACGCAAGAGACAGGGGTTTGATCCCTGGGTGGGGAAGACCGTCCGGAGAAAGAAAGGCAACCCACTCCATTATTCTTGGGCTTCCCTTTGTGACTCAGCTGATAAAGAATTCGCCTGCAAAGCAGGAGATCTGGGTTTGATCCCTGGGTTGGGAAGATCCCCTGGAGAAGGAAAGGCAAACTACTCCAGCATTCTTGCCTGGAGAATCCCCAAGGGCAGAGGAGCCTGGCGGGCTACAGTCCGTGGGGTCACAGAGTCAGACAGGACTGAACACACACAGAAAGTTGTACTGGGCTGGGTGATCTATAAAATAATTTTCAGCTCAGTCGCTGAGTCCTGTCTGACTCTTTGAGACTCCCCCCGCCCACGGACTGCAGCATGCCAGGCTTCCCTGTCCATCACCAACCCCTGGAGCTTGTTCAAACAAAAATAATATTATAGAACATTTTTTATGAGCTCAGTGTCAGGTCAGATTTTAAAGCAATACAGAGGAAGTCCTAAATATTAGGAGAGAGTTGGTAGACTGAGGACATTACATTTCAGAACTGTTCCTCACCCAGCGTATCTGTAACGGAGCAGAACTCGACGGTCCTTGCCCCACCATGCCGTCTGCCTGCCTTATTGTCTGTGGGAAAACTGTAGCCGAAGAATAAATTGAATCAGGGAAGTGTGAACATGCAGAAACAAAGGAAAACAGTCAGAGGTGACCAAATAATCATAGTGTACTCACACAGGCTCTGGTTTTTCCAGTGGTCATGTATGCACGCGAGAGCTGGACTATAAAGAAAGCTGAGCTCCAAAGAATTGATGCTTTGGAACTGTGGTGTTGGAGAAGACTCTTGGACTGCAGGGAGATCCAACCAGTCCATCCTAAAGGAAATCAGTCCTACATATTCATTGGAAGGACAGAGACTGAAGCTGAAACTCCAATCGTTTGGCCACCTGATGCAAAGAGGTGACTCATTTGAAAAGACCCTGATGCTGGGAAAGACTGAAGGCAGGAGAAGGGGACGACAGAGGATGAGATGGTTGGATGGCATCACCAACTCAATGGGCATGGGTTTGGGTAAACTCTGTGAGTTGGTGATGGACAGGGAGGCCTGGCGTGCCGCAGTCCATGGGGTCGCAAAGAGTCTGACGCGACTGAGTGACTGAACTGAACTGGGCTCACTCAGGAAAGTCAAGGACTTCTAGCTTCTCAGGGGCTATAGAATATTCTGAGCCTTGTCCTTCGAGCGGTCTTACAGATACTGGAAACCCTACTCAGTGGAGAAGTTAGCTACATGACCATCAGACTGTAGCCACATCAGTTGCCCCTGTTCCAAGAACAAGCCTCAAGAAATGGCAACAAACGGACCCTGGACCTGGAGACCAACGATCCGTAAAAACCCTGAGATGATGCTGGTCAGATCACCAGCGACCACTTTCAAGCTGACCGTCAGAGCTGACTGTGCTGTTTTGACACGGACCACTTTCAAGCTGACCGTCAGAGCTGACTGTGCTGTTTTGACACGGACCACTTTCAAGCTGACCGTCAGAGCTGACTGTGCTGTTTTGACACGGAGCCCCCAGCCTCCGTTGATAAAGCTCTTGCCCACTGAGTTTTGGGGGTTGGTGGGGGAGTTAGCTTTTGGACACGCTACCTCCCAGTCCTAAAGGCGAAGTGTTGGTTCCTTGTCGTGTCTGACACTTTGCAAGCCAATGGTTTGTGCGTGGAATTCTCTAAGGCAAGAACTGCAGTGGGTTGCCATTCCCTTCTCCTAGGGAACTTCTCGACCCAGGGATTGAACCAGGGTCTCCTGCACTGCAGGCAGATTCTTTACCATCTGAGTTACCAGGGAAACGCTGTCCCATTGCCAGCATCCACAATGACGCAAGCTTTCCTTTCCGACATCCTGGCCCCTTTACTGGCTTCTGAGCGGCAGACAGCCAGACCCCTTTTTTGGTAACATAACCGAAAAGGGCAGAGAGCACATTCATGCCGTCATGTAAGGAATTTGCAACATGTGTAAGCACAAGGAGCTTATAAAGATCAGCTCAGATCCAAGAAGGGAAAAGATACAGGAATGGGAAAAATATCAAAGCCTTCACAGGGACCCTCACATAAATTGCTCACAGTATCTAACTAACCAATAGAAATGGTGGCCAACTTCTCTGTGCCCGGGAAAAGACGTATGTTAGCACCCAAGATGTACATCAGCGTTTGTGCATGCTGTCGCGTCCGGCTCTTTGCAACCCCATAGACTGTAGTCCTCCAGGATCCTCTGTTCGTGGGATTCTCCAGGCAGGAATTGTGGGGTGGGTTGCCATTGCCTTCTCCAGGGAATCTTCCCGACCCAGGGATCGAACCCACATCTCTTACGTCTCTTGCACTGGCAGGTGCAAGAGTCTTTACTCTCTGAGCCACCAGAAAGCCCAAGGTCCAGGAAACTAAAGCCTCTTTCTTTTCTAGAAGACAGGGAACGCGGAGGGGGTTTTACACCAGGGAGGTTCCCCAGAGGGCTCAGCGTGGTTTTGCTCTCTTTGAGACTCCTCAATCTTGAGGGGACCCCAGGTAAGTCAAGAAGGGAACAGAGGTTTTCTGGTAGAGAGACTAATCACAGGCTGGGCGAGGGAATTCTGTCTTAGGGGAACTCGGTTTCAAGTCTTCCTGTAACCTCGAGTGTAAATGTTTCCACATCACATTCAGCTCCGGATTGTCACTGAGAGACACACAGATCGCATAATCACTGGAGATGGATACGAACATTAAAAAACAGATTTGTAAAAAGACCTTCCCAATCATTTTCCTGTATCCACCAACCCTCCTACAAAAATATTCACATCGTATGACCCTTCCTCCCCACCTGTTTTTTTTTTTTGCCTGTTTTTCCAAGAGTTAAAAGTTCTGAGCTGAAAGTCAGCATTGAGCTCTACATGGCAATGAAAAGTTCATTGCTGTAAGATCTTTTTTTAGGATTCCTAGTCAGGTTGGATGTTATGTCCTTTAATCGGTTGTTTGCATTATGTTATGTTGTGAATTTTTAGGCCGCGCTGGCTCTTGGCTGTGCTGCGGGGGTCTCTCTGGTTGAGGCGCATGAGCTGAGTTGCTCTACAGCCTGTGGGATCTTGGTTCCCTGACCGAGCATCAAATTCACGTCCCCTGCATTGAAAGGCAGACTCCTTTACTACTGGACCCCTAGCGACATCTCTTGCTACAAAATCCTGGACTGCTGGAGTCGTCCTCTGGTTAGGACGCTGCACGTCCGCCGTATGACTGTGTGTGTGTGTGTGTGTTAATCGCTCAGTCGTGTCCAACTCTTTGCAACCCCACGAACTGTAGCCCACCAGGCTCCTCTGTCCGCGGAATTCTCCAGGCAAGAATACCTGGAGTGGATTGCCATTCCCTTCTCCAGAGGATCTTCCTGACCCAGGAATGGAACCCAGGTCTCCCCCATTGCAAGTGGATTCTTTGCCATCTGAGCTACAGGGAAGATCTCTCCTGTAGGGGGCAAAACTTCAATCCCTGGTCAGGGAACTAAGATTCTGCAAGCCAAGCACCATGGCTAAAAACAAACAAACAAACAGCAACCACAGAAAAAAATCATCTTGGACATATTTCTAGATATCAGTATGGATCAGTTTCCTCATTCTTACAGCATAGCTAAAGAAAATAATCTCTAAGGCATAGTTCTCCCGCGTGAAACTGTTCCGCTTTCAATTAAATATATATGGCCATAATTGTGTTCAAGAAAAGGAAAAAAGAAGATTCCAATGTTTCCTGGATATTTATGTATAAGCTAATTTATTTTTTTAAGCAACTGCCACACATCAATGACATTATGTCCAAGCATAAAATGTTACAATTGAGCCTCAGCCCAGCAATCCGCCCCACCCCACCACTCCGCCCCACCCCAGTTTTCACTGCAGCAATGGCTTGTACTGTACTGACTGGAATGGTTAATCCAGCGCTGAGAGATGGAATAAAAATATTACGCAGCTGGATCACAGGGAGGGGAGGTGTCTGACAGGAGAAAACGAGATGGCTGATGTTGTCTGCTTGAAAACGTCCACTGAGTGTCCTGTTAAGCCGCTGTCCCAACCAGAGACGCACTGGTTTTGCATTTTAAACGGACCTCTTGCCCTCACAAAGTCAGTGAAATGCAACTACAAGTGACCTTGTTCGTGGGGCTTTGTAAGCTAATTAAAAAGAAGCCTCAAGATGCTTCCTAAACACACCAAGCGTTGCAGACGTGTTCCTGGGAGGGTTACTGGTCCACTCTCTCACTAGGTAAGGGAAATGCATTGGCAGTTTTTCCACGGAGGGCTTGCTAATTAAAACTCCAGATTCTACCAGGGAAGGAGAGCCCGTGCTTTCTGCCTTAAAGTAATGTCTGGAGAATCGGTTTACACTTGACAGTTAGGTACGAAGCTATTCAATAAAGAGGAAATTCTCTCAGAAGTTTGGGATGAATCAAAGAGAATGGCTCCATTAATTGAGACTTTTAAAAAATATATATATTTATTTTTTTGGCTGCAGCTGGTCTTAGCTGCGGCATATAGGATCTTCTGGTTGCAGCGTGTGGGATCCAGCTCCTGGACCACGGATCAAACCCTGGCACCCCTGCTTTGGGAGCCCAGAGGCTTACCCACTGGACCATCAGGGAAGTCTCCATTAACTAAGACTTAATCGTCTCAGCCCTTGAATGCACGTGAGACGACAGGGCCAAGCAGAAACCGAAGGGGACCCGGAGATGGGGAACAGGACAGGCCTGATTCAACCTCTTTGGAAGTTTTGACAAGAGGATGCAGACGTCCGGTTGTGGGTTTCTCAGGACCCAGGATCCTGAGATGCCCCAGTGGCTACTCCTTTCGTTACATCTATATATTCGTGTCAAAATAATATTGCCATGGAAAAGAACAAAGCTCTGGTAACATGTTGCAACATAGATGAGCCTTGAAAACGTGGAGCCCAGATGCAGAAAAGGCCACATGGTGGATAATCCCACTTAGAGACGACCTCCAGAACAGGTGACTTCGTAGAGGTGGAGCGCTGATTCGCGGGCCCCCCCGGGCATCGGCAAGACGGGGCATCCCTTTCGGGGTAATGAAGAATTTCTGGGGCTAGACAGAGATGATGCTTATGCAATATGCTGAATGCAGTAAATTCTACTGACTGGTACTATTTCAGATAGTTAGCATGGTGACGATATTGTGTGTGTGATGTCACTATTAAAACATATATTTATCAATCTATATATACATATATATGCTTTTGAACTGTGGTGTTGGAGAAGACGCTCGAGAGTCCCTTGGACTGCAAGGAGATCCAACCAGTCCGTTCTGAAGGAGATCAGTCCTGGGATTTCTTTGGAGGGAATGATGTTGAAGCTGAAACTCCAGTATTTCGGCCACCTCATGCGAAGAGCTGACTCATTGGAAAAGACTCTGATGCTGGGAGGGATTGGGGGCAGGAGGAGAAGGNNNNATGGCATCACCGACTTGATGGACGTGAGTCTGAGTGAACTCCGGGAGTTGGTGATGGACAGGGAGGCCTGGTGTGCTGCGATTCATGGGGTCGCAAAGAGTTGGACACAACTGAGCGACTGAACTGAACTGACCTGATGATGGATGGATTGGTGGGTGGGTAGATATATAGATAGATGTGGATAAATGATAAGTAGACAGTTGATAGAGAGAGATATAAATAGACAAGTGATATAGATGGATCAATGAAGGGATAGATACATGCTGTCGTTGTTAACTTGGTAAGTCACATCTGATTCCTTTGTGACACCGTGGACCATAGCTCAACAGGCCCCTCTGTCCATGGGATTCTCCAGGCAAGAACACTGGAGTGGGTAGCCTTTCCCTTCTCCAGGGGATCTTCCTGACACAGGGATCGAACCTGAGTCTTCTGGATTGGCAGGCAGATTCTTACAACTGAGCCACCGAGGCAGCCCAGATGGATAGATAGTTAGACAGACAGACAGACAGATGGAAATGATAGATAGATCAGTGGATGGATGGATGAACAGATAGGTAGACAGATGGATCAATAGATAGACAGATACAAAGATAGATAAATAGATATGATAGAATGATGGGCAGATCAATAGATCAATGATAGATCAATGGATGGTTAGACAGGTAGATAGACACAGATGATAGACAGACAGCTAGCTAGCTCACTCCTTATGCGAAAGAAAGAGGAGGTCTTCACACAGATGGCAGGAATGACCATTGGATGCTATTTAATTTTAAAAAATACAGAAGGTGTTCCCAAGGGCATCCCCACTCAATAAGAGGGTCAGGCTTCTTTTTGTGCCATCAATATTCTCTGGTGCAAATTGACACTTGTCCTGAAGGCAAGACTTGCCTGTCAACGGTCGATTCACCTTTTCACCTATCACTGAAATGATCCCCCTCAGAATAATATGTTTAAGACCAAGCGCCTGGCTTTTCCTTTGATATCTATACCTCCCAGCGGGCTCCAAATCAATAAATCTCACATTTGCTCCAGGGTGGTTTTATTTCCGACTAAATCCATGGGGTTTCCAACATTGCCCAAGCAGCAGTTCAGTACCTAACTGCTGCTTGATGAGTGGTTGGGTCTGGCTCTCAATTGCCTACATTTTATGATTATTAGTTTTCTCCTAATCACTAAATAGGGAGCTTCCCTGGTGGCTCAGACGGTAAAGAATCTGGCTGCAATGCAGGAGACTTGGGTTTGATACCTGGGTCAGTAAGATGCCCTGGAGAAGGGAATTGCAACCCACTCCAGTATTCTTCGGAGAAGGCGATAGCACCCCACTCCAGTACTCTTGCCTGGAAAATCCCATGGGCGGAGGTGCCTGGTGGGCTGCAGTCCATGGGGTCGCTAAGACTCGGCTATGACTGAGTGACTTCACTTTCACTTTTCACTTTCATGCATTGGAGAAAGAAATGGCAACCCACTCCAGTGTTCTTGCCTGGAGAATCTCAGGAATGGGGAGCCTGGGGGGCTGCCGTCTATGGGGTTGCACAGAGTCAGACACGACTGAAGCGACTTAGCAGCAGCAGTCAGTATTCTTGCCTGGAGAATCCCCTGGACAGAGGATGCCTGCCGGGGTACAGTCCCTAAGGTCACAAAGAGTCAGACACGATTGAAGCGACTTAGCAGACAATCACTAAACAAGGAATGAAACAGCAGTGTCTTGGCTGGGCAATATTGCAGGCGACGTTGGATGGATGACTGGCAACGCAGGAAACAGGGGATTTCATTTACTCCCTCTGTTGCTAACGTTCGCATACAAGACTATCGTATTCTGATTTCCGAGTAGGTTAATGTACTTTTCGTCCTACACCAGCATTGTTTTCATCAGACTTCTTTATAAGTTTTTCTTATTTTTATTTTTTTGATGTGGACCGGTTTTAAACTCTTTATTGCACTTGTCCCAATATTCCTTCTGCTTAATGTTACGGTTTTTCGGCTGTGAAGGATGGGGAGTCTTAGCTCCTCCAGCAGGGATTGAACTCACACCCCCTGCATTGGAAGGGAGTCCCTAGGACTGCAAGGAGATCCAACCAGTCCATCCTAAAAGAAATCAGTCCTGGGTGTTCATCGGAAGGACTGATGCTGAAGCTGAAACTCCGAACCTTTGGCCACCTGATGGGAAGAAGTGACTCACTGGAAAAGACCCTGATGCTGGGAAAGATTGAGGGCAGGAGGAGAAGAGGACGGCAGAGGATGAGGTGGCTGGATGGCGTCACTGACTCGATGGACGTGAGTCTGAGTGAACTCCGGGAAATGGTGATGGACAGGGAGACCTGGCGTGCTACAGTCCATGGGATTGCAAAGAGCCGGACATGACTGAGCAACTGCACTGAACTGAACTGAACTGGATAACCAGTTAAAAAGTATATAGCTCCCTTGCTAAGACTAGTCAGGGGCACTTCCGTCCCCCTTCTGATGTCTATGTCAGAAGCTTTCCTAGCTCCTTTTCATACTTTAAGAAAACTCTGCTATGCAAAAGCTCTTAAGTGATCAAGCCTGGTCTCTGGTCCCAGAGCTAAATCTTCCTCTTCAGAGACAATGAATCCCACACTGTTCACCATCAGCGATCACTACTCTAATCATACATAACAGCCTGCTTCAAAGGACCCTGCCCCTCGGCTGGACTGTGAACTACAGGGCCTTTGTTCAGCTCAGTTCAGTTCAGTTGCTCAGACGTGTCCGACTCCTTGTGACCCCAATGGACCGCAGCACGCCAGACCTCCCTGTCCATCACCAACTCCCGGAGCTAGCTCAAACTCACGTCCATTGAGTTGGTGACGCCGTCCAACCATCTCATCCTCTGTCGACCCCTTCTCCTCCTGCCTTCAATCTTGCCCAGCATCAGGGTCTTTTGAAGTGAGTCAGCTCTTCGAATCAGGTGGCCAGAGTATTGGAGTTTCAGCTTCAGCATCAGCCCTTCCAGCAAATCAGGAGTCCTTCTCCTTGTTCAGCTCACAAGGAGATAATCTGATCCTTCCCACCTGTGTGAATAAGAGATGAACACAGCCCTTTCAAAAGCTGGCCGTTCCCCAGGAGATGTTTCGCAAGACTGAAGACCCTCTCACTTTCCTTCCCCACTGCCTCTCTCTCCTATCTTTTGACTAGTTTCTCATTGCTTCTCTCTCTCTGATTCTGCAAAAGTAACTGGCATCCCGACCGATCAACAGGTGGGTTTTTCTGAGGCACTAGCTTGCCATCTTTTCAGTCAGCCAGGTTTCCTGCATAAAGTCCTTTCCTTGTCCTAACCCCCTGGTTCTTGGATTTACTGGCCTAACGTGTGGTGAGCAGAGCTTGCTTGGACTCGTAACATAGCACCGACAAGATGATGGCCCGTGGAAGTACATGGAAGGGGAAGCTGTTTTGCTGTGTGGGGCTAGATTGCTCTCACATCCCTCCATCTTTTCAGGCAATACCCTCATCCTCGCGTATCTCTGCCATCTGCTTCTCACCTGTTCACCTTTCATAGGAAGACGCTCTGACAATTTTAAGGAGATTCTGCTTCCAGGGCCATTTTCTAGCAATTCACTCCAGATGGATCTCTTATGTGACGAGGGGTTTTGCAATCACTTTGACCCTCGCCGTGAGGGCTCAGAACAACTCTTTGTAAAGGACGGTCCATCTTTTTCATTTTTTTTTTTTTGAAAGATGTCTTTGGAGCCATTCATGACTCAGAGGTTGCTTTAAGTCCACTTCTGCAAAAATAATAGGCTTCCTGAAATGGCGTGAGAGGATGTAGGATATTCATCAACGGAGGGCAAGTCCCCACCGTTTGTGCAGCCAGTGAGGTCTTCAGCAAAGGATGGTTGTGGAAGCTGGAGTAGGCTCAGCTGCGTTATTATCCATTTCTCTGGGAGGGAACACTGTAGTTGTCAATGATTGTAAAGTATTTGGATTTTCCAAATAGAAAACCTTACTGGAAAAAACACAGAATGGAAACATTTGGTGTTTGAAGGTAGCAGAGCAGACACAGCAGACGCGAAACAAAAATGATGAAAACAATAATCTCGTTACCTTCAAGCTTCTCTTTTCCTCAATTCTTTTTGGGGGGGGTGGGGGAGGGGGAAGA
>SJYF01000861.1:1125748-1148229 GCA_006410515.1 Procapra przewalskii
ATGCTGTGAAAGTGCTGCACTCAATATGCCAGCAAATTTGGAAAATTCAGCAGTGGCCACAGGACAGGAAAAGGTCAGTTTTCATTCCAATCCCAAAGAAAGGCAATGCCAAAGAATGTTCAAACTACTGCAAAATTGCACTCATCTCACACCCTAGCAAAGTGATCCTCAAAATTCTTCAAGCCAGGTTTCAACAGTACGTGAACTGTGAACTTCCAGATGTTCAAGCTGGATTTAGAAAAGGCAGAGGAACTAGAGATCAAATTGCCAACATCCGCTGGATCATGGAAAAAGCAAGGGAGTTCCAGAAAAACATCTATTTCTGCTTTATTGACTATGCCAAAGCCTTTGACTGTGTGGATCACAAGAAACTGTGGAAAATTCTGAAAGAGATGGGAATACCAGACCACCTGACCTGCCTCTTAACAAACCTGTATGCAGGTCAGGAAGCAACTGTTAGAACCAGACATGAAACAACAGACTCATTCCAAATAGGGAAAGGAGTACATCAAGGTTGTATAATGTCACCTTGTTTATTTAATTTATTTCTATGCAGAGTATATCATGCAAAACACCAGGCTGGATGAAGCACAAGTTGAAATTAAGATTGCCGGGAGAAACATTAATAAACTCAGATATGCAGATGACACCACCCTTAGGACAGAAAGTGAAAAACTAAAGAGCCTCTTGATGAAAGAGAAAGAGGAGAGTGAAAAAGCTGGCTTAAATTCAATATTTAAAAAACTAAGATCATGGCATCCAGTCCCATCACTTCATGGCAAATAGATGGGGAAACAATGGAAAGAGTGACAGACTTTATATTTTTGGGCTCCATAATCACTGCAGATGGTGATGGAAGCTATGAAATTAAAAGTGCCTGCTCCTTTGAAGAAAGGTTATGAGAAACCTAGACAGCATATTAAAAAGCAGAGGCATTACTTTGCCAACAAAAGTCTGTCTAGACAAAGCTATGGATTTTCCAATAGTCATGTACGGATGTGAGAGCTGGACCATAAAGTAGGCTGAGTGCTAAGGAATCGATGCTTTTGAACTGTGGTGTTGGAGAAGACTCTTGAGAGTCCCTGGGACTGCAAAGAGGTCCAACCAGTCAATCTTAGGATTTTGCTTTAGGGGAAATCAGCTCTGAATATTCATTAGAAGCACTGATGCTCGAATACTTTGGCCATCTAATGGGAAGAGGTGACTCACTGGAAAAGACCCTGATGCTGGGAAAGAGAAGGGGATGATAGAGGATGCGATGGTTGAATGGCATCATGGACGCAGTGGGCATGAGTTTAAGGAACTCTGGGATATGGTGAAGGACAGAGGAGCCTGGTGTGCTGCAGCCCATGGGGTCGCAAAAATCGGACACCAATTAGCTTGGATCAACAGGAATATTCCACTGTGTATGTCTATGTACCACTTCTTTATCCATTCATCTGTCAATCAACATCTAGGTTGCTTTCATGTCCTGGTTTCATGTCCTGGTTATTGTAAATAATGCTGCTATGAACGTTGGCATACGTGTGTCTTTTGATGGGTTTAATTCTTAAGACAGCAGATATCTATCTTTGTCATAGGAGATGGTAGCTATAAGAGACTCACTTGTACCAGTTGAAGATGATTTCCACATTTTTTTTTTTTTGGTCATTCTGTACTCAGAAATGTTTAGGGGTCCTCATGGTTAAATTTCTGCATGGTAATTTTTCAGGCAAAGGGAATCATATTGAAGAGGGGATCTTGGAGAAATTCAAGGAGGAGACTAGAGAAAGGGGAATTCCAGAAGAAACGGTCATGGATATCCTGAAAAGTGGCAGTGGAATTAAGCTTTTTTCCTGAATATATCAATCAGGTGGTGTGTATGTGTGCTATAGGGAAACAAACAGATTCATGTAAGCTTACTTCCTTCATAAATAATCTTTTATACAATCCCTTACTTAAAGAGAAACAAAGAAAAATAAAAAACAAAACCTTGGAAATACTGGCGGATGGGAGGAACCTGTGGGTCATTTACTCTTAACTCTTTTGTTCTGCCAGATGACTGTCTTAACCAGTGGACAGGAAAAAAAAAGGCATTTCAGAAATACCAAAGTGAAAATGGTTTGTTATCAAGGCGGTTCCATCAAATCAGTTAATAAGGACATACTGTGATTTCACTCCTGTCAAATTTTGCAGGTAACAATTTATTTTTTTATCCCAATAACTTATATCTTATTGATAGAGAACTTTGTCTATTACATTAGGTTACTTAGCTTCTCTTGAGCCCTAACAAATTTCCAATTGTTGCTTGATTAATCCTAAGCAGCTGTGGTGAGAGAGCCTTATCCTGCAGGAATCTTGCAGACCAGAGTCACTGGAGAGAGGCAGGAATGGCCACAAGTTGGCAGAAACTAATTAGTGATCCCATCAGTCCTGACCTTGTGTGTGTCCACACACGTCCCAACACTAGGAGAACCAGATTAAAAAAGAACTCACAGTTTCTGCAAGACCCGTGTTCAGTCTCACATAATTCTGATGGCCCCGTTCAATGCCTTCCAATAACACTGTCTGAAACATGCATTTGTTTTCATATTCCCTTTCAGAAGGAAATTGTCTTAAGTGAGATCTTTAAAAGCAAATAACAACAGCTTTCAGGGGGATATAATTCATAAAGCCCACAAAGAGACCCCTCTCCTGGAATTAGGTGAAGAGTGTAATTCAATCACAGGTCCTGTAAACCATCTTGGACACTGAGCCTGAAATAATTCCTCCTAGAGTGCATTCTGTCTCGGAGAAGGCAATGGCACCCCACTCCAGTACTTTTGCCTGGAAACTCCCATGGACAGAGGAGCCTGGTGGGCTGCAGTCCATGGGGTCGCACAGAGTCGGACACGACTGAGCAACTTCACTTTAACGCTTCACTTTCATGCATTGGAGAAGGACATGGCAACCCACTCCAGTGGTCTTGCCTGGAGAATCCCAGGGACGGTGGAGCCCAATGTGCTGCCGTCTGTGGAGTCGCACAGAGTCGGACACGACAGCGACTTAGCAGCAGAATGCATTCTGTAGATAAAGGATCCCACCACGTGTATATCCTGGGGGAAGTTACACAGGGACCCCCACTACAGCTCAGAGATGTAGAGTGTTGAGACCCACCGGGATTTGGACATTGGACCACCTACCAGATCCTGTAGGCTGGACATCCTACTTCCTGACACTCACCTCTGTCAGCTGTCAACAGTCGACTCCACTAAACCTCTGGCTCTGTTTTATTCAGCTACAGAAAGAGTCCCTGAAACCAGACACATCCTTGTTTCCATGGAATCAAGGTCATCAACAGGAAGACTACCTTTGTGGTTCCTGATTAACATGACCCTTCCCTTGTCACCCTCACACTCCTTCTCCCATCTCACCCCTCCTGGTCACTAGTCACCCCCTGCTTGGGGGTGTTTCATTTCTGAGGGTCGAAATAAATTGATTTAACATCTTCCCCGCACATGTATCTGTGCAGAAGTCATCTGATTTAAAACACTCAAATATCCACATCAAGTATCCAGGAAACTGTGCCTTTAGTAGGGTGGGTGTTCATCAGAGACATTCGTGAGAAGGATTAAGTAGAGATGCCCTAGACGTGTCCAGGGGGAGAAGGAGAACAAAAGGACTCAACCATTCTGTGACAGGGTTTTGCACTTTCCTACTGTAGTGGAAGGGGACAGCGTGGTCAGGAAAGACGTCCCCAGAAAACATCTTATTCATTCCAGGGAAAGGAGCTTGTGTCCCACTCACTGAGCTTCACAGAGACAAAGCGTCAGATGACAAGCCATGTCACTGAGGGGAAATACATGTTCTGACAGCTGCAACACTTCTGCAATTGAGCTGAAGGACGCACATGTCTTAACGACTGGCATAGAAGTTATCAAAGATGGAAGAGCAGCTGAGTCTTGATCAGTGGGATCAGTCTTGATCAGCTATCAGTGATAGCTCACTGTCAAATTTAAAGACGGTTGTCCAGTCTCATGTGCTTCCAAAGCAGGTGGGCGCTAATACTTCCAAGGACTGGCCCCTCCCACTGTCGTGAGCAAAGCACACTGCTCAGCTCCGCGTGGTGTTTGAGCTGTTTACCGTCTATGAGATCTAGCAAATGCTTGAGATATAGAGCTTATTCCAAGGGCTGGGCCACAGCTCAGAGATCTGGTCCACGTCCTAGGAAAAGAAAACCAGGCATAAGCAATATTTATCAAAATAAATGCTTTAAGAGCTTCAGAGAGATGGCCTCCAAGTAGGCTACAGCTGGTGAATGTCAAAGGCATGGGTAGTGAAGTCTCTGGAGACTTTATTGGGAAGTAATAGAGAGTCAAGGGCAATATTTGAGTTATTTCTCCTGAATAATAGAAGGTATGTGTTTGCAGTTCTGACTCTGGTCCTCAGAGTATGTCTGAAAGGTTGGCTTGGTTGGGTGGATAAATTCAGAGATAATGGGATAGTCGGGGGTGGGATGACCCCCGTAAAGGGAAAGACAGGACCTGAGTAAGCAAAGTAGACAAGTGTGGAATGCTCCAAGTGTTTGCGATGTGACCGTTATTGACAAGGAAAACAGGGCTGTCACCACAAATGGTACAGAAATGCAGGGAAACATAGAAGAAAACTAGAAACCAAATTCTTCCACCTGATTTTACACTTTCAGTGAAATGGACCCATTTCTTGAAAGATTCGTAACGGACATTGACGCAAGATAAAACAGAAAAACTTGCTTAGTCCTTTCCCTTATGAAAGAGATTGGACCTGCCATCATACAATGTTTCACTAAGAACTTGGAGGGTCTGAACATTTCACTGGAGACTCCCCTCATTTGCCAATGAGAGAGAGCGCTAAACTTGGTTAAAGTTTTCAGAAGGAGAGGATGAGGGACACGGTGCTACTCCTTTGATGGGGTGAGCAGAGCCTAAACCCCCAAATTCAGAAAAAAATAACTCTATTATATGTATACACCTATGAGTTCACATTAAGATGTCTCATATCTGAAATTGCTCTTTCATTCCCGAGACATTTAAGTTTTTGAGGTTCTCTCAACAAATTGGTATCATTTACACAGTGATGATACATATTTTATTTACAGCACAAAGAGGCTGCTATATGGGAGAGCAGCCTTTGTTTTGCACACACATAAACGTAAGTATTAAAATAAACGTTGTTGCTGATCAGTCACTAAGTTGTATCCAACTCTTTGCGACCCCATGGACTGTGGCCTGCTAGGCCTCCTATCCAAATATATAGAGATTCTTATTTCTGCTATTGTTCAGATGCTAATATTTTTAGAGGATAATTCATATCTTGATTCATAGAGATCTAATGTATTAATTTAACTTTTTACATCTTGCACTGTGATATGGCAGAGCTTGTTATTGTTCCATTGATAGGTCACATCTGACTCTTTGCAGCTCCATAGACTGTAGCCCACCAGGCTCCACTGTCCATGGGATTCTCCAGGCAAGAATACAGGAGTGGGCTGCCATTTCCTTCTCCAGGCGACCTTCCCAGGCCACAGACTAAACCCATGTCTCCTGCCTTGGCAAGTGGATACTTTACCACTGAGCCAGCAGGGAAGCCCTCTCACATAGCTAGCAGATTGTCAATTTATTTCAAATATATAGATCTTACAAACAAGAAACCAGTGAATCATATTTATGTGTCAATCATTTCAAAATTTCTATAAATGGAAATGCCCCTTCAAAGAGAATCCATCTTTAGAATATGGACAGTTACACCCAAAAGGACCTTTCAAAACCCCTTTGTATATTCTGTCCCCTTTCTCAGATAGTCCTACCCACAGATAAAGATGTAATTCACTCTTGCAACTAATATCAGAGCTTTACTCAAAACCTTACTTTTTTGAAATTGTGTCTTCCATCGAAATGGATTGAAAACACACTCCTGGATTGTACCTTGCCATCAATGGACATGAGTTTGAACAAGGGCTGAAAGCTGGTGATGGACAGGGAAGCCTGGTGTGCTGCAGTCCATGGGGTTGCAAAGAGTTGGACATGATTGAGTGACTGAACTGAACTGAGAGCTTCATTGTAGAGCTTAGAGACATGGGCTATATTTGTCAATTACTGGTTATCTGCCTTGCATTCGATCTCCTCTGCCTGGAAGACAGTTCAATGGATCGTGAGTTCAGTCTGGTTCACAAGGCTTCAGCTGTTATGTGCTCTGTGCTTTTGCTAAGTCACTTCAATCATGTCTGACTCTTTGCAACCCCAGGGACGGTAGCCTGCCAGGCTTCTCTGTCTGTGGGATTCAGCAGGCAAGAATACTGGAGTGTGTTGCCATGCCCTTCTCCAGGGATCTTCCCAACCCAGGGATTGGACCCATGTCTCCTCTGTCTCCTGCCCTGGCAGGTGGATTCTTTTCCATGGCGCCACTTGGGAAGTTCGTATAAACACTCATGGAACACAGACCAGACACTGGGCTTTAGGGACATTACAGAAGACAGTCTCTTTTTTAGAATGCATACATGGATAAAGGTTTACTGTATCTTTCACTATGGGCTTCCCTGGTAGCTCAGATGGTGAAGAATTTGCCTGCAATGCAGGATTCCCGGGTTTGACCCCTGAGTTGGGAAGACCCCCTAGAAGAGGGAATGGTAACATACTCCTGTATTCTTGCCTGGAGAATTCCATGGTGGGCTTCAGTTCAAGGGGTTGCAAAGAGTCAGACATGTCTGAGCAAGTAACACACACACACACACACACACACACACACACACACACACACAGACACACACACAGTGGACTATAGTATCTGTTGGGTTGGCCAAAAAGTTTGCTCAGACTTTTCCATAAGATGCTAGATAAAAACCCAAACAAACTTTTTGGGTATTCCAATACACTCTACTATGCTACAGCAAAATAAAGGAGATTTCCAGTCCTTCTGACAATTGAGACTTGTCCCTCACTGAGTGCACACACATAGTCTAGGCTTGGCCTGCAATTCACTGTGCTTCACAATGGGTTCCAGATTGATATTAGCAGACACTCCCTGAATACTAGGCCATGGTGGGGGGTGTGCATAAAAAATCCAATGCTTATGTAATTGACAGTAAACTTTTTGGCCAAGGACTATGTCCAGACGCTGATGGACAGAAATAGCCACAGGGGAAATTAATTGTCCATCATTTAGTAAAGCAAACGCACAGCCTAAAATGGAAACAAAGAACAAACAGATCAATTGATAGCTAGAAAAAACATAAAGCCTAAGGTAAATAGTGTTGAGACCCAGTGGGACCTTTTTCTCTAGAAGGCGCCAGGTCTCTGACATCTGAAGGAAACTTCATCCTGCCCACATCTACCTGTAAGCCTAAAATCATCCATGAGTATCAGGAAGGTCATGGGATATGGTGCTTTTTCTTCCTTTTCACATTTCTCATTTCTCTCAACACCTGGAGAGCTTCAGGAGGTTCTCAGTGACAAGCGTGGGCTCAAATAAAGCTTCAAAGGGTATTTCTCATAGGAAAACTTGAAATAAAGTATACATGGTACCTTCTCTACTCAAGGGCTACTCAGGTGGTACTAGCGGTAAAGGACCCACCTGCCAAGGCAGGAAATATAAGAGATGCGGGTTCGCTCCCTGGGTCAGGAAAATCCCCTGGAGGAGGCATGGCAAGCTAGGAGATCTTCCCAACACAGGGATTAAGCCCTGGTCTGCTGCATAGGAGGCAGATTTTTTTTTTTTTTTCTACTGAGTCCCTTAGGAGTGCATATATGGATAAAAAGGTTAATGTATATTGGACTACCCTATATATTGAATTGACCAAAAAGTTCATTCAGGCCTTTGCATAAATGTTATATAAAAACCCAAATGAAGTTTTCTGGTATCCCAATACATATGAGAGAAGGCAATGGCAACCCACTCCAGTACTCTTGCTTGGGAAACCCCATGGGCGGAGTAGCCTGGTTGGGCGGAGTAGCCTGGTAGGCTGCAGTCCATGGGGTCACTAAGAGTCGGACAAGACTGAGCGACTTCACTTTCACTGATACATACGAGAAGAAATGGCAGCCCGGTCCAGTGTTCTTGCCTGGAGAATCCCATGGACAGTGGAGCCTGGCAGGCTACAGTCCGTGGGTCACACAGAGTCGGCCACAGTGGAGCGACTGACACCTTAGCTCTGTATTCTCTCTCGGTTTCCTGCAGGGATTTCCTTCTTTAAACGACCTTGTTTATGTTATGGAAGCACCCGCCGTGACTATCTCTCCCTTTATCTTCAGCTGTTTCAAGTACAGCTAGTCCCCAAGCTGTTGACTCCTGTTTCCTCCTAAACACACCAGAAGGTGGCCCACCCTGGGCATTGAGAACCACAGGGGCACACTGCGCCATTCACTCACCAGCTCTAGCACTGGGGGTACAACCAGGACCCAAATCCAGGAAAGAAGAGGAAGTCACTCACTGGAGCCTGAAGGTTGCTTATCAACAGAACAACAGCGGATAAAGTGGGAGGGAGAAGGGGTTAGGGAGCGTGGGGCTGTGACGCTGGAGGAAGGAACACGTCCTGTAGAAATCTACAGGCTCCTACAAGGACTGACGCTACATTCTGGGTCCGAGAAGCAAGTTAACTCAGGTGGTTCAGGACTTCTCAGCCTCCCCATGATGCACACGACTAGATAATTCTCTGTGAGGTGCTGTCCTGTGTCCTGTGTCAGATCTTCATCTCTGATCAGATGAAAGGCATCACCTCTCACGTTTTGCACTGTGACACCCAGAAACAGCATCACCATACACAACAAGGGTTTCTCTTGGGAGGCAGAGACATCTCTGGCTGAGAACAAATATTCTACACGCAGTGTTAGAAAAAGTTTCTCAGATTTGGTGAACACACCAAAGCTGTGGGTCAAGGGCAGAGAAATCTCCACGGGGAACCAGGAGAAACGTTGGGAAATCTCTTGAGAAGACTTTGACGCTTAAAAGTGTGGCTTCCCTAGTGGCTCAGATTGTAAACCGTCTGTATGCAATGCAGGAGACCTGGGTTTGATCCCTGGGTTGGGAAGATCCCCTGGAGAAGGAAATGGCAGCCCACTCCAGTATTCTTGCCTGGAGAATCCCATGGACCACAGAGCCTGGTGGGCTACTGTCCATGGGGTTGCAAAAAGTCGGACATGACTGAGCGACTTCACTTTCACTTTGAAATCAGAAGCACTGCCATCTCCAGAGGCATGTGGCAGAAATGCAGGCTTCAGACTCAGCACTACACATGCTCCATCAGAACCAGCATCACAAGTAATCTTCTCTGAGGGGCAGGGATCCTGTTTCTATTGGAGAGGTGCTACGTGGAGAATGTCATCAAGAGTGAGAGCTCAAAAATCAGCATGTGATTAGTTCTCTCATCTATGAGAGTTTGCGTACACTGAAACCTTCATCAGGGATCGCCGGGCAAGGCAATCTGCAGGTTCATGGCCATCCCTATCGAACCACCAATGGCATTTTTTTTCAGAACAGGAATAAATAATTTTAAAGTTTGTAGGCAATCACCAAGACCCCCCCGCCAAAGCCAAAAGCTTCTTCAGAAAGAAGAATACAGCTGGAGGGAACAGGCTTCTAGACTTTAGACTATATTATAAAACTACAGTTAGCGAGACAGGATGGTAGTGACAAAACACACACACAACCACACACACACAACCACACACAAGACAAAGGAACAGGACACAAACGGCAGAAATAAATCCACACACATCTACACACTTGCAGTCAAATAATCTACTACAAAGAAGACATGAGTATATGGTGGAGAAAAGAGTCTCTTTAATAAGCAAAAGCAACACCCAGCTGTGGATGTGATTGGTGATAGAAGCAAGGTCCGATGCTGTAAAGAGCAATATTGCATAGGAACCTGGAATGTCAGGTCCACGAATCAAGGTAAACTGGAAGTGGTCAAACAAGAGATGGCAAGAGTGAACATCAGCATTCTAGGAGTCAGTGAACTAAAATGGACTGGAATGGGTGAATTTAATTCAGATGACCATTATGTCTATTACTGTTGGCAAGAATCTGTTAGAAAAAATGGAATAGCCCTCATAGTCAACAAAAGAGTCCAAAATGCAGTACTGGATGTAATCTCAAAAATGACAGAATAATCTCTGTTTCCAAGGCAAACCACTCAGTATCACAGTCATCCAAGTCTATGCCCCAACCAGTAATACTGAAGAAGCTAAAGTGGAATTGTTCTATGAAGATCTACAAGACCTTCTAGAACTAATACCCCCCCAAAGATGTCCTTTTCATTAAAAGGGACTGGGATGCAAAAGTAGGAAGTCAAGAAACACCTGGAATAACAGGCAAATTTGACCTTGGAATACAAAATGAAGCAGGGCAAAGGCTAACAGAGTTTGCCAAGAGAATGCACTGGGCATAGCAAACACCCTCTTCCAACAACACAAAAGAAGACTCTACACATGGACATCACCAGATGGCCAACACCAAAATCACATTGATTAAATTCTTTGTAGCTGAAGATGAAGAAGCTCTATACAGTCAGCAAAAAGAAGACCAGGAGCTGACTGTGGCTCAGATCATGAATTCCTTATTGCCATATTCCAGACTTAAACTGAAGAAAGTAGGGAAAACCATGAGACCATTCAGCTATGACCTAAATCAAATCCCTAACAATTATACAGTGGAAGTGAGAAATAGATTTAAGGGACTAGATCTGATAGACAGAGTGCCTGAACAGAGGTTTGTGACATTGTATACGAGACAGGGATCAAGACCACCCCCAAGAAAAAGAAATGCAAAAAGCAAAATGGCTGTCTGGGGAGGCCTTAGAAATAGCTGTGAAAAGAAGAGAAGCAAAAGGCAAAGGAGAGAAGGAAAGATATCCCCATTTGAATGCAGAGTTCCAAAGAATAGCAAGGAGAGGTAAGAAAGCCTTCCTCAGTGATCAATGCAAAGAAATAGAGGAAAACAACAGAATGGGAAAGACTAGAGATCTCGAGTCCCTAGAGATGCTAGATCTCTGGAGTCATTGGAAAAGGCCCTGATGCTGGGAAAGATTGAAGGTGGGAGGAGAAGGGGACGACAGAGGATGAGATGGTTGGCTGGCATCACAGACTCGATGGACATGAGTCTGAGGAAGCTCTGGGAGTCGGTGATGGACAGGGAGGCCTGGCGTGCTGCAGTCCATGGGCTCCCAAAGAGTCTGACACGACTGAGCGACTGGACTGACTGACTGACTTCAATAAGTGAGAAAATATGTAAAAGGATGAAATTAGAACACTCCCTAATACCATATACACAAATGAAGTCAAAATGGATTAAAGACTGAAAAGTAATATCAATACTGTTAAACTCCCAGAGGGAAACCAGAACACTTTTGACAAAAATTGCAGGAATGGTTTTTGAATCGTGAAAGAAGAAAAATAGACAAATAGGACCTAACTTACCTTAAAAGCTTTTGCGCAGGAAAAGAAACCATTGACAAAGCAAAAGAGACACAAGAAAGGAGAAGATATTTCCAAGTGACATCCCTGATAAAGGATTGATATGCAACATATACACACAGCTCACACAAGCCAACATAAAGAAAGACAACCCAATTTAAAAATGGGAAGATCACAGAGACATTTTCCAAAGCAGAAACGTGGAGGGCAACAGGGACGTGAATAGATGCTCGAAAGGGCTGATTTTCAAGGAAATGCAAATCAAAACCACAGTGAGATCTCCCCTTACAGCTATAAGAATGGCTATTATCAATAAGAGCACAAATAGCAAATATTGAAGAGGATGTGGGAAAAAGGGTGCCCTCCTACGGTGTTGACAGAATGCAAATTGGTGCAGCCACTGAGCAAAACAGAATGGAAGATTCATTAAAAACAGGACTGACGCATGGTCCACTGATTCTGCTTCTGGGTGCATACTCTGATGAAAGTCTAATTCAAAAAGATACACGCACCCCCCAATGTTCATAGAAGCCTTATTTACAATAGCCAGGACTCAGAAGCAAGCGAAATACGCACTGAAAGATGAGTGAATAAAGAAGATGTGGTATGTACTTAACCTCCCATTAAAATAAATACAATTATATACATAACAAAAACAAAATAATGCCATTGGCAGCAATGTAGATGGTCGTGGAGGGCATTAAGATAAGTGAAACAAGTTAGAGAAAGACAAATACTGCAGTTTACCACTCACATGTGGAATCTACAGAATATAATAAATCAATGAGTATTACCAAAAAAAGAAGCAGATTCACAGTTACAGAGAAAGAACTTCCGGTGACTGGCGGAGACAGTGGAGGGCCAGGAGGTATAAACTGTTGGAAATAAGGGAAGCTCAAGAATGTACTGTTCGACACAAGGAATATAGCCAGTATTTTGTAAGTGTTAATCAATTTTAACCTTTGAAAGCTGCATAAAATTTTAAAAAAATTACCTAGGTTAAAAAAAAATGAAATAGAATCCTTAAGGGGACAGGTTGTGTTCAGTAGACAAGGTCAAAATCTTCCTTTCACTGTTTAGATCCAGTTGTGAAATTTAAGATGTACCAACAAAAAAAAAAAAAAGAAGAACACAGAGAAAACAGAAAAACAAATCAGAAATTTATAAACTGGGAGAGACAGGCTTTATAGTGAAAGACTGTTGCTGAACCATGAAAAACACTGGGATTCTTGGCGTCTGGAGGAGAAGAATTCAATCTGGGGCCAGTGATGAGGCTTGATCACTCAGAGCTTTTGTGTAATAAAGTTTTATTAAAGTATAAAAGAGAGAGAGAAAGCTTCTGACACAGACATCAGAAGGGGGACAGAGAGTGCCCCCCATCCCCACTGCCAGTGTCAGCAAGGAATTTATATACTCTCCAATTCGTTATTACAATGACTCAAAAGAGTGTCCAGAGGTTGCAAAGATCTTACTAGACTCACTTCCACAATCCACATTTCAGGATAACAGGATTAGCCAGAAGGCCCTCAGGAAGGAGAAACTGTCCTCAAGCAGGATACATTGTTGCTATATGATCCCAGCTGCTGCTAAGTCGCTTCAGTCGCGTCAGATTCTGTGCTACCCCATAGACGGCAGCCCACCAGGCTCCCCCATCCCTGGGATTCTCTAGGCAAGAACACTGGAGCGGGTTGCCATTTCCTTCTCCAGTGCATGAAATCCCATCTGTCCATGGGATTTTCCAGGCAAGAGTACTGGAGTGGGGTGCCATATGATCCCTAGTACAGAGTTTAAACTGAGTTGTATAATTGACTAAGCCTAAGGAATGTAGACCAAAAAAGGTTTGTCCTTTCCTCTTCCTTGAGAATTCCAGAACCCTCTCTCCTTGGGGACCCCCCTGGACAACTTATCAACCTGCCTAGAAATGGACTCTCTCAATAGTTACAGAAAGCTGGCTAAATTTGAGGAGGAAAAGTCAGGAAGGACGCTTAGCACTGTTCAGGGGTTTATAAGGGTAGTGTTTGTGCAGGAGGGTTCCACTTTTATTTATCATTCTGTGACCGTCAGTTTAGTCAATGCTTATGAAAGACAATTGGGAATAAAGCTCCTATGACTTCCTTCAGTTGCAAAATAGCAGGATTACCACCACCTGCCTGCATCATCTCTGAGAGTAACTGTTTCATCTCCCCTTGATTGGCAGTTAGAAAGGTCTTCCTAAGAGGGCATGGTCCTGGGACACACTCCCAGGGGAACATGTGTTGGTAAGAGTCCAGAGGAAAATCCCAGGATGTTGGAGGTGCCTAAGGAGGCCTGGAAGGGTGATGATGGGTGGACGAGGGGTGTTAGCTGGGATCCCATCCCTGCTGGCAATGACATAAGTCAAGGAGATGAGTGAGAAAATCTGGGTGACTCTTACGAGGCATAACAAGTTTCTGTGATGACCTTTCACAGCAGGACGTTAGAACACTTACAAAGGCAGAGAAGAAAACCAACAGAAAGATGTATCTTGGGACCAAAATGAAATAGAAAAGAAAGGAGGGCCTTCCCTGCTGTTCTAGTAGGTAAGACTCTGTGCTCCCAACGCATATTGCTGGCTTGCATTGCTGGAACCTGATTGCAAAAAAACACACAAATATTTTGTAAAAAGAACAGGATTTAAAGAAAGATAATGTTATTGAAATAGATGGGAAAAAGTGGAAACAGTGACATATTGTATTTCCTCAGGCTCCCAAATCACTGCAGATGGTGACTGCAGCCATGAAATTAAAAGATATTCGGTCCTTGGGAGAAAAGCTATGACCAACCTAGACAGCGTATTATAAAGCAGAGACATTAGTTTACTGACAAAGGTCTATAGAGTCAAAGCTAGGTGTTTTTTTTTCCCAATAGTCATGTATCCATGTGAGAGTTGGACCATAAAGTAGGTTGAATGTTGAAGAATTGATGCTTTTGAACTGTGGTGTTGGAGAAGACTCTTGAGAGTCCCTTGGACTGCAAGGAGATCAAACTGTCAATTCTAAAGGAAATCAGTCCTGAATATTCATTGGAAGGACTGATGCTGAAGCTGAAGCTCCAATACTCTGGCCACCTGATGTGAAGAACTGACTCCTTGGAAAAGACTCTGATGCTGGGAAAGATTGAAGGCAGGAGGAGAAGGTGGGCGACAGAGGATGAGATGGTTGGATGGCATCATGGACTCGATGGACACAAGTTTGAGCAAGCTCCAGGAGATATTGAAGGACAGGGAGGCCTGGTGTGCTGCAGTCCATGGGGTCCCAGGGAGTTGGACACGACTTGGCAACTGAAGAACAACATGTTCCTGAAGGAACACTGTTAGCCATTCTCAGACAAAGTGGCAATATGAAGACCTAAGCTGAAGACCCCGTTTTAGCCAAAGCCTCCTCAAGGGGCTGACGCCAAACAGCAATTCTGAGCGCCGAGGTGTCCCGGAAGCAAGCAATACAGAGTCCATGCTGTCGGTGATTTTCCTCAGCTGGACTGGCAGCCATAAAAATACCATTGTTCCTTAATTTCTGCAGTGGGAACTCGATGTACATTTGGCGCACTCATGTGATAAATCCCTATAAAAGAAAATGCCCATGAATGAAAATTGGAAGAAGAACAAAGAAGGTGTTCTTCGGCTCTTTCATTGTCCTTGAAGATAACAAAGGAGGGGATTATCAGTGAAAGTTCAGTGAGCTATCCAGTTGGCCAGAAAGAGTTGGTGAGGGGGTGAAGGTGTGGGGAGAGGATTTAATTCGAGCCAGACTGAGCATTACAAAGCAGAAAGCAGAATCCCAGAACGTTCTGAGGGCGGTGTCGCCTGTTGCAAGTCGAAGGCACACTCCTATACGTTTTTGAGAAAAAGGAATATTCACCAGAGTGACACACGGGTATCTTACATAAAGTTGACCAAGGAGGCATATTCCAGGTGTGCATGTAAAAGCAAGTCACGTGGACACCCCTGTGAGTGCCTGCTTCATCACTCAGTCATCTCCAATTCTTTTGTGACCCCTAAGGACTGCAGCCCGCCAGGCTCCTCTGTCCATGGGATTCTCCAGGCAAGAATACTAGAGTGGATTGCCCCTCCCTCCTCCAGGGTGTGGGATGATATGCTCAGTGGTGTCCAGCTCTTTGCAACCCCTTGGGCTGTAGCCCACCAGGCTCTTCTGTCCATGGCGTTTTTCAGACAAGAATACTGGAGTGGGTTGTTTGCCATTTCTTACTCCGGGGGATCTTCCTGACCCAGAGATCGAACTTGCATCTCTAGCACTGGCAGGCAAATTCATTATTGCTGAGCCTCCTGGGAATGCCACGACCCCCTCCTAGTCTTTAGGAAGTTATGTGGGCAGCATCAGAAGAAAGAAAATCATAACTGACTCCTGTGCTCAATATCAGCGTCCTGTGTCTGGAGGGTCTGGGGTTAATGTGCAGAGCAGACATACCCTATATATTAAGATAAAAGGCAACAGGTCCAAAGCAATACGGAAGAAAGAACTTGATGTCTGTCTTTTTTTTTTTTTCCCCTGTTTCACCTTAAAATATGAATTTTATAGTTTATTGGGAGGGAACTTGTTTTTTTTTTTTTTTTCCCAAAATATTTAAAGTTAGAAGAACTAGTCTCATGGTTTCTTGCTTGCCTGGAGAAATCATTGAGTCAGTGAGCAAATGACATATAACAGAATAGATGGGTAAGAGGATTTTTGGAACAGGGGGTGATGGCAAAGACCTGCTGGGGTGCTGTCTTCCTAGGAGGTTACTGGGGGCATCTGAATACACTGTCCTCCTTGTGAGGAGGAAGTGATAAACAGGCTTTGTCCTCTTCACCTGAGAGAAACCCGAGAGTTGCCCAGAGTCTCTTAGTTCTCATTATAATCTTGTTAAATCCGTCACACCTTTAGTTCTGGAAGAGAAGCTTCAACCGCATTTTCTCAAGGCCAAATAAACAGTTCAGGAGTTGCGGATATGTATCTTGGATGCTTTCTCCCATTTTAAATCTCGAGATGTCAAGGAAAGCAAAGATTCCTGACCTCCAAGGAGCCTGACTTCTCACCGAGTGTAAAGGCCAAATGTCCAGATGCAAAGTGTATAATCTCATTATACAAGTGATAGATTGCCAGGGAAGCTCAACGGCCAAGCAGGATATCAGAAGGGGATGTTTACGTGTCCTCAGTGTCTCAGGAGCAGTGGCCATTGGTTTGTGTGCGTCTCACGCCAAAAGCAGCAGAATAGGATAAAAAGGGGAAGCCGTTCACGTCCTCTCCAAACCACTGGGACGCCTGCGGCCTGAGAAGAAGGACCACGCGGAGTCAGCCGTGCAAGCCAACGAGATGAAGGTCCTGTTTTTGACTTTGGCTCTTGGCCTGGTCTGTTCTTGCCAGGAGACTCCAGCTGAGCCAGTCCAGTCAGAGGTACCCAAAATGAGTGGATCATGGAGGAGGTCTCTCTTGTGTGTGTGTGTGTGTGTGTGTATGTGTGTGTTTCTTATGGGGTTTCTGTTATGCGGATTCAAATATGCTGTGTGAAGTTGCTTCCGTCGTGTCTGACTCTTGGTGACGCCAAGGACTGTATAGCCCACCAGGCTCCTCTGTACGTGAGATTCTTCAGGCAAGAATCCTGGAGTGGGTAGTCACTCAGTCGTGTCTGACTCTTTCCCCCGGTTTGGACTGTAACCCACCAGGCTCCTCTTTCCACATGCATCCATAAGCCTAGTCATTATCGCCCACTGAAAAACTGCCCCATTAACTGGCGTCCACACTGGATTCATCTTATCTCTGGATTATCTCTCCCCCGTTAAGTAAGTGACAGTCACTCAGTCGTGTTCAACCCTTTGTGGCCCCGTGGACTGTAGCCCGCCAGGCTCCTCTGTCCATGGGATTCTCCAGGCAAGAATACTGGAGTGGGTTGCCATTTCCTCCTCCAGGGGGATCTTCCCGACCCTGCTTTCGAACCTACGTGTCCCACATTGCAGGCAGATTCTTTACCATCTGATCCACTAGGGAAGCCCATTTGGTTGCATACTTACAGTGAATTACAACCACATATACAGATATAGGCTCACTCACACACACACACATACACACACACACACACACACCACACCACACACACATACACACACACACATCCTATCCCAGGAGATATACCTGTCTGTTTTCACTAATGTTTTAAAAACAATATCTTATTATCTTCCTCGTTTCTTAGGCATTTTCACTGCTCTTGTAAGACAGGAAAGTGAAGGGAAGGTGTTGGTTGCTCAGCTGTGTCTCACTCTTTGGCACTCCATAGACTGTACCCCACCAGGCTCCTCTTTCCATGGGATTCTCCAGGCAAAAACAGTGGAGTCAGTTGCCATTTCTTCCTCCAAGGGATCTTCCCGACCTACAACGCAACCCACGTCTCCCACAGTGTAGGCAGATTCTTTACCGCCTGAGCCAGCAGGGAAGACCAAATCAGAGGAGATTTGGTCAACCAGCTGTGGCACTGGAGTTCTGAATTTGACAAGAGAGCTTAAGCAGTCACAGAAATGCCTCAATTCCTTCTTCTTCCTTGGACTCGAGTCTTTACATAACTTTATAAGCAGGGCTTCGCTCAATAAACTTGGGTAGCTTTTGCCCCAGTCAATGTGTAGGGAAACTCCCGAAGGATGGTGTCGAACAGGATGAAAAGGGAGGGACTCACATTTCTAAGGGAAATTTCGCTTTTAGATTTCAGGAGAATGGAGAACTCATTACATCGCCTCCAGCAACCCGGAGAAGACCAATGACAACGGGCCATTCAACATTTATCTTCGCAGCATCAAATTTAACGAGGAAGGGGACTCCCTTGTCTTCCACTTCTTTGTCAAGTAAGTAAGTGGAACCCAGAAGGAAATCACCTGGAAACCCTGAGCCTGAGGAAATCACCTGGAAACCCTGAGCCTGAGGAAGGGAGTGTCTTCCCCGTCGGCAGGGAGCTCTATGGGTGACGTTGAGAGCATGACGCCCTGAGCTGGCGGTCTGAGCAGGGTCTCTGAGCTAGAGGGGCAGTTTCCCTGAGAGCCTCCAGGGAATGTCCTGGAATCTTTCATCACCACTGCGTTTCCCAAAGCCTCAGAGCCCCAGGTACCTCTCAGGGAATGTCCACTCCATGGCAGATAACGGTTTACTGAGAGCATGCAAACTCATGTACATATTTTGAGAAATAAAGTGAAGTCGCTTAATCATGTCCGACTCTTTGCAACCCCATGGACTGTAGCCTGCCAGGCTCCTCTGTCCATGGGATTCTTCAGGTAAGAATACTGGAGTGGGTTGCCATTTCCTTCTCCAGGGGATCTTCCCAGCCCAGGGATCGAACCTGGGTCTCCTGCATTGCAGGCAGATGCTTTATCCTCTGAGCCACCAGGGAAGCACCTCCCACCCAACCCCCCGGTTTTCAGGAATGAAAACCTTAATAAATAAGGATCTGTATACCACAGGTGCCCCTAGTGGTAAAAAACCCTCCTGCCAATGCAGGAGACACAAGAGACGCGGGTTTGATCCCAGGGTGGGGAAGATCCCCTGGAGGAGGAAATGGCAACCCACTGCAGTCCTGGAGAATCCCAAGGACAGAGGAGACTGGTGGGCTGCAGTGTATGGGTTCAGAAAGAGTCAGACATAACTGAGCAACTAACAGTAAAAAAATTAATAAACAGAAAAGGGAAAGAATGCAGAGGCTTATGCTTGGAGATAATTGTGTGTAAATATACATAATTCATTATATGTCATCCATATGTATTTGCTGAGTTGCTCCAGTCATGTCCAAGAATCTGTGTGCAATGTGAGAGACCCGGGCTCTGTCCCTGGGTGGGGAAGATCCCCTAGAGAAGGGATAGGCTACCCATGCCTGGATTCTTGGGCTTCCCTGGTGGCTCAGCTGGTAAAGAATCTCCCTGCAGTGCAGGAGACCTGGGTTTGATCCCTGGGTCCGAAAAATCCCCTGGAGAAGGAAATGGTAACCCAATCCAGTATTCTTGCCTGGAGAATCCCAGGGGCTGTATAGTCCATGGGATCACCAAGAGTTGGACACAACTGAGCGACTTTCACTTTCATATTTGAATATCATTCCCTATGTCAAATAGCATATGTATTCTGTCTGTGGGTGAATGTGTTTGTACACACAGATGTCTTTTCATGTTAATTCCTCTTATACTGGTTTTTTAAAATTAATTTTTTATTTTTTTGGGCTGTGCTGGGTGTTCAACGCTGTGTGTGGGCTTTCTCTAGTTCTGGCGAACTGGGGGCTACTTTCTAGTTGCACTGCTCAGGCTTCTTGCTGTGACAATTTCTCTAGTTGAAGAACACCAGGTCTGGAGCACAGATTCAGTAACTGGGGCACACGGGCTTAGTTGCCGCTCTGCATGTGGGATCTTCCGGGACCAGGGATTGAACCTGTGTTCCCTGTATAGACACGTGGATTCTCATCCACGGGACCACAGGGAAGTCCTCTTACTGTGTTTTTATACAGCAAGAGTTTGTTTTTGATAAAATTAAAGACTTTTTTTTCTTTACTATCCTGCACTTTGGGGCGATTATATCCTCTAAGAAGGGGTTTTGCAGATGGTGCTAGCGGTAAAGAACCGGCCTGCCGATGCAGGGGACATTAAGAGCTTCAGGTTTGATCCCTGGGTTGGGAAGATCCCCTGCGGAAGGGAAAGGCAACCCGCTCCAGTGTTCTTGCAGGGAGAATTCCACAGACGGAGGAGCCCGATGGGCTACAGTTCAAGGGGGTCACGAAGAGTCACACGGGACTGAAACGACTTCACGTGCACATATGCAAACTCTAAGAATACACTCTCGGGACTGGGAGAGAGCTAAGGTCTCTGCTGATAGCTGTGCCTCTCAGCTTGGAGAAAAGGGTTAAAGCTCAGACTTGTTGCGTCCCTTCTTCTTTCCTGCCATTCTGGCTTTCTCCGTGCTTGTTTGTTTGTGAAGGTGACCTGTTTTGTATTGGCAGTGTATCCCTGGGATGACTGCTCAGATTTCATGCGTCCACAAGAAAATCCTTGTCACTTGATAGTCACGTGATATTACAGGTTTCGCTGCTGAATCTCACACTGTCTCGGTCAATATAATGATTCGTGACACAGGGCATTGTGTGTGTGTGTGTTGGGGGGTGGTGGTGGTTGGTGGAACAAAATCCTAATGAGATGTGAAATCGGTATGACTTCTATCAACCAACTGGAAGCTGTTCTGTCTTTAAGGAACAATGGGGAATGTATAGAGTCATCTGTTTCTGGAAAAAAGATCGCAGAAAACACTTACGTGGCCGAATGTAAGTATGAGTGTTTCACGGGTAAACGTTTACTCAGGTTGAAGTCTCGGTCTTAACTTCTTCAAGAACTGCACACACCAGGCACTGGTCCCCCAGTCTCCCCAGCAATGCATTTTATTATGAACACAGAGTCCAAGCCCAGACCTTGGATGGCTCTTCCCAAAGATGGGTGGCGGGAGGACATGGACCCAGAGCAGGTTTGGGCAAGTAGCATGCACTTGTTGGGGGCTAGGAGCCTGAATTGCAGTGGCTATGTTTTCCTTTTTTCTCAAGCTAATCTTTTTCTAATGATTGGCAGTGTTTTCAGACACTGAGCAATTGTGTTGGCATGTTTTGGGAACACAGTCGGGTGGTTTTACCTCCCATGTTGCTGAGTGATTACAGGAAGGTGTGATGGGGGCCAGGAGAGACAGGATGGACTAGCGCATGTACAAATGACACCCAGTAGGTCGGGGCTGCATCTCGTCCAGACACACAGGGCAGAGTAGACGGGCAGAGAGGACGGGTGTCCCTCTAGGTGGGGATGGGACTCATTATTAGGTAAACCAACTTCACAGCAACAAGCGTGGCAATGGGCTCTGTTGTTACCCAGCCTGAGGGGCAGAGGAAACACAGTAATTAATATAAAATGTTCAGAAGGCTGCCTCGCATAGGGTCAGCACTCAGTAACATGAAGTTTTTTCTTTTTTATTCTTTGAATTAAACATTTAAAAAATTTTGTGGTTAAAATATTGCTTATTCATTGCTTCCTTAAAACGTATCTCTATGAAACATCTCCGCTTGTCCCCGATTTCATCTTTTACATTTAATTGGAGGATGGTTGTTTAACGGTGTTGGGTTGGTGTCTGTAGTTCAAAGTGAATCTGTTGAATGTATACAAGTATGTCCTCCCCCTGTGACCTCCCACCCTCCCATCCAACCCCTCTCAGTCATCACAGACCACTGAGCTGAGCTCCCTAATAGAGCAGCTTCCAAATCAGCTATATGCACACGGACGTCCCCTCCCTTCATAACCTCCACGTCTCCCCATCTCACCCCTCCAGGTTGGCACAAAAACCCCTGGCTGAGCACGCTGTGCCACCCAGGACCTTCCCACTAGCTGTCTACTTTACAGCGTGCTCATATATACGGCAGGGCTACTCTCTGAAATGCTTTGTTGCTTTCGGTCTTAAACAGAAATGAATTCCACGTCTCAGATAGCAGAAATACAAAGAATTTTTTTTTCTTTTTTTGGACCCGGGACTTGATAAAGCGCATTGTTTAAAAAGTGTTCATTAGAATGCATGTTCCAGAAAACTCTTTTAGGGACACGGCAAGGAGGGACCGGTCAACTGCGTGAGACGGTGGGACTAAGGAGAGCTCTTGCCTTCTCTCCTTGCATTCGACACAGTGCTGAGACAGGGACTGACAGGCCGTTGTGCTTGCCGATAGGATAAATACAGACGGCATCGCTGCCAACAGGCTAAATTCACTGTGATCGAGCTGTGATCTACTCATATAGTAAATTATTCAAGGTGGGGCTAACTGCACATTTTCACTTTCTGTTAAAGATGCCGGTGGCAATCAGTTCGACTTTATTCTGGTGTCTGACGATGGTCTGATAGTAAGAGGTGAAAATGTGGATGATACAGGAAACAGAAGCAGACTCATTGGGCTCTTGGGTATGTATCCCCACCTGACGGCATTCCCATGGCCCTGTAACAGCAGTGTTGCCATATTTTTATCTGTAATCCATCTCATGCTTTCATTATTCATTTACAAGGGCCAGGTCTTTCTGTTCATCCA
>SJYF01000861.1:1148992-1166773 GCA_006410515.1 Procapra przewalskii
ATCTTCCCAAACCAGGGATCAAACCCAGGTCTCCTCGATGGGCGGTCAGATCCTTTACCGCATATCAAAGTTGTCCTCAATTCCTTCATTTTATGCCACTTTTCCAAAGTATTCCAAGCCTTGAAAGAGAAACTTTTAAAATACATCTTTGTCCTGTTTGTTTATCCAGTGGTTGTTCTTATGAACACTGACATCACCCCCAAATAACCACGTTGAAACACCAACAGCTGTGTGCACCTGGGGGGCTTATTCTTTCTTGCTGTTCAGTCGTTAAGTCGTGTCTGACTCTGCAAACCCCGTGGACTGCAGCACGGCAGGCCTCGCTGAGGGATGTCAAGGGTCCATTTCCGGAAAGGTTCTGAGCAGAACCGTGGGTTAAATAAAGAGTAAATTGTCTCCCATTATCACGTGTGACATGGTGAGCCTGTGTCTACTGGGCGAGAACTCTGTTTGGTATTTCTTTGGGCCCCAGAACAAGACCTGAGCACAGATGGTAGGAAGTTGGTCAAAGAGCAAGGCGGTTCCATAGTGTAATGGAAGGAGCCCCAAATTCATGGAGTTCTTTGGGGGTCCTGCTGCTGATGCTGGGGGCGGGGCTGGTTACCCAGTTGGATGGGGATTGATTCCTGAAGATGGACAGCAGACATCTGAGTCGGGGGAAATGGTAACTGTTTGAGGCTTTCTCCCGTTATTCTAAGGGAAATCTGGTCAGCCTATTCCGTTCTTCTCACAGTATCTTCAGCAACGGTTATAATGGGTAAATTTCTGCTTTGCTGCATCCTGATTTCCAGGCAAAGAAGACAATGTTGACGATCATGATCGGGAGAGGTTCGTGGAGGAGGTTAAAAAATTGGGGATTCCAGAGGAAAATATTGTGGATTTCACCAAGGGTGGTAAGTGGAACTATACTTTTTTTTTTCCTCCTGAATCTTTCACCCCGTATGTACATTCACTATCAGGAAACAAATCGGTTGGCTACTAATTTGTTCTCTTGCAAGTAATCTTTCATATAATCCATTACCTAAGAAATGTTAAAGTCACCGGAACGGGTAGTATTCGGTGGGTCTCTCATTCCTGCCCATTTGATCTCCCCCCAGATGGCTGTCAGCCCCAGTGAAAGAAAAAGAGTGATGTCAACTCCACTTAACTGTAAGTAAACACACTCTGTTATGAACGGAACGCTGTTCCATCGAAATCAATAAAGACACTCTGTGCTTTTATTGTGTCAAAATTCTCAAGTAACCATGTTTTGCCCCAAGGACTTACATTTTATCCCTGGGGAACTTTTTTTTTTTCCTGTTACATTGGGCTACTTTGCAATTTGTTGAGCCCTATTAAGTTTCAGAGTGGTTAGTTGATGAACTCTGAGCAGTTTTAGTGAGAAAAACTGAATTCTGGAGAAATGTGGACAACCGGACTCACCAGAGACAAGCAGGAAAGGCCGCAAGCTGGTGGAAACTAAATCGTGTTCCTGTCAGTCCTGATCGCAAAGCTGTCCACGTGCTTCCCTCCCTCAAGGAGAACCGAGATTAAAGAGGCGTCACATTTTATGCAAGGCTGGTGTTTAATCTCTCATGATTCTGACAGAACCAGTAACGATCTCCCAACCACACTGAAGCACACATTTGAATTAACTTTCCCATTCAGAAAGTGATTTTCATCAAGTGAGATACTTTAACTTTCTCAACTAAGGGAGCCTCTGAAAATGATACTTGTCTAGGCTAACGTGTGGCTTTCATTTTTCTGTTGATGCAAAATGGAAGGAAAGAAAGCAAATTAAAAAAAAAAAGTAGTTTCCAGGTGAATATGATAAGAAAGAAGTGGTACATAGGTGCAATGGAATATTAGTCAGCCATTAAAAAGCATGAAACGATGCCATTTGCAGCGAGATGGCTGCAACGGAGATCATCATACCAGGTGAAGAAAGTCAGGAAGAGGAAGACAAATATCGTGATGTCACTTACATATGGAAGGTAAAATATGGCACGAAGGAACTTATTTACCCAACAGAAGGAGACTCGCAGATACAGAAAACAGACTTGTGTTTGCCTCATAGGAGGAGGCTGGGGAAGAGAAGGACTGGGAGTTTGGCATTAGCGGATACAAACTGTTATATAGAGGATGGATAGATGAAAAATTCTCATTGTATAGCACAGGGAAATACATGCAAGAACTCAAAACCCGACATGCGAAAAGAATCTGAAAAACAATAGATATATGTGTGTATAAACTAATCATGTTGTACACCTGCCTGAAACTAAGACATCGATACTGAACTATCCTCCAATGAAAAACAACATTTAAGAGTCGATTCTTGAAGCCCCCCAAAACAAAGCTGGTGGAAGTGGAGGGGTTTACTCCAATCTCAGAGTCTGTAAGCCATCTTTAGAGGAACCTTTCTCATGAGCATGCAGCCTGTGTTCATGACTCCTAAAATGCATCCNAGATAAAGGATCCCACCATACATACATCCTGGGGAAAACTCCACACAGGTCCTCACCTACATCACAAGATGTGGAGTCCTGAGGTCCACCAGCATCCTCACGTTGGATCAGCTACCAGCTCCCTCTTCCCTGGACAGCCTCCTGCCCAAGGCTCCCCCTGTCAGACATCACCCAGCTGACTCTCCTAAACCTTTGGTTCCCTTTTATTCACCTGCAGAGTCTGTGAGTCCAGGCACATCCTCTTCCCCATGGAATCAACATCTGCAACACGAAGACGGTTTTCCTGGTTGCTGATCAACACGATCCTTCTCTCTTCACGCTCGAGTCCCTTTCCCGTCTCGTCTCTCCTGCTCACTGGTCATTTCTTGTCTCTTGGTGTTTGATTTCTGAGGGTTTAAATAAACTGGTTTACTGCACACCTGACTCACGTGTGTCTCTATAGAAAGTACCTGATTTTAAAACACACAAACGTGCACATTGTATTCAACTATCCAGAAAGATATGTCTATAATAGGATAATTGTTCCACTGGAGACAGTTCTGATGAGGATTAGATAGAGATGTCCTAGAGAGTCCAGCAGACAAGGATACAGAGAACTATATTCAACCACAGGACAGGGGGCAGGGTTCTGGATCCTACAGGAGGGGACAGCCTGGTCAAGAAAGATGTCATATAAAGCTAGAAAGCATCATATTTGTCCCAGGGAAAGGAGCCTGTGTTTTCCTCTCTGAGCTTCATAGAGAGAAAGTGTAAGATGTCATGGGCCACAACAGGAAAAATGCGTATTGCCATAGCGCAAACCCTTCTGAAACTGAGCTCTGATGTTTCTTAACCGCTGTATCACTAGTAAACGAAGTTCAGCAGCAGCTGAGACCTGGTCAGTCCGTAGGATCATGAAGTCAGATCTACACTGTCTGAAGGAACAGGATGACTGACTGCTCAGTCAGGAAGCTGGCATTGTCCTCAACAACTAAAGTTGGTCTCCAGCCTCATATGCTTCAAAGAGCAGTTCAGTCGCTCAGTCCACCTCTTGTGACCCCACGAACTGCAGCACGCCAGGCCTCCCTGTCCATCTCCAAACCCATGTCCATCGAGTCAGTGATGCCATCCAACCATCTCATCCTCTGTCGTCTCCTTCTCCTCCTGCTTTCAATCTTCCCCAGCATCAGGGTCTTTTCAAAAGAGTCAGCTCTTTGCATCAGCTGGCCAAAGTATCGGAGTTCCAGCTTCAACATCATTCCCTCCAATGAACACCCAGGACTGATCTCCTTTAGGATAGACTGGTTGGATCTCCTCACAGTCCAAGGGACTCTTAAGAGTCTTCTCCAACCCCACAGTTCAAAAGCATCAATTCTTTGGTGCTCAGCTTTCCTTATAGTCCAACTTTCACATCCATACCTGACCACTGGAGAAACCATAGCCTTGACTAGACAGACCTTTGTTGGCAAAGTAATGTCTCTGCTTTTGAATATGCTATCTAGGTTGGTCATAACTTTTCTTCCAAGGAGTAAGCGTCTTTTAATTTCCTGGCTGCAATCACCATCTGCAGTGATTTTGGAGCTCAGAAAAATAAAGTCAGTCACTGTTTCCACTGTTTCCCCATCAATCTGCCATGAAGTGATGAGACCGGATGCCATGATCTTCGTTTTCTGAATGTTGAGCTTTAAGCCAACTTTTTCCACTCTCCTCTTTCACTTTCATCAAGAAGCTCTTTAGTTCTTCTTCACTTTCTGCCATAAGGGTGGTGTCATCTGCATATCTGAGGTTATTGATATTCCTCCTGGCAATCTTGATTCCAGCTTGTGCTTCGTCCAGCCCAGTGTTTCTCAGTCCAATCCCAAAGAAAAGCAATGCCAAAGAATGTTTTGCAGGATTGCACCCATCTCACACGCTAGTAAAGTAATGCTTAAAATTCTCCAAGCCAGGCTTCAGCAATATGTGAACTGTGAACTTCCAGATGTTCAATCTGGTTTTAGAAAAGGCAAAGGAACCAGAGATCAAATTGCCAACATCTGCTGGATAATCAAAAAAGCAAGAGAGTTCTGGAAAAACATCTATTTCTGCTTTGTTGACTATGCCAAAGCCTCGACTGTGGGATCACAATAAACTGTGGAAAATTCTGAAAGAAGTGGGCATACCAGACCACCTGACCTGCCTCTTGAGAAATCTGTATGCAAGTAAGGAAGCAACAGTTAGAACTGGACATGGAACAACAGACTGGTTTCAAACAGGAAAAGGAGTCCGTCAAGGCTATATATTGTCACCCTGCTTATGTAACTTCTATGCAGAGTACATCATGAGAAACGCTGGGCTGGAGGAAGCACAAGCTGGAATCAAAGAACAGTGGATGCTAGGATTTGGAGGATTTGGACATTCCAAATATCAAGGGCACAGCACAGCGTTCAGCCCCCTCCATGGTGTTTGAGCTGTATAGAATCAACAAGACCTAGCAAACACTTAAGAGATAGGACTTATTCCAAGGGCTGGCAAAAGCTTAGAGATATGGTCTAAAGCCTGGGAAAAATAATCCAAGACCTAAGAGGTATTTAAAAGAACAGAAGCAAAATGCAGAGGAGACAGGGAAACATGTATGTCTCTGAAGGCAGAGTTCCAGAGAAGAGCAAGAAAGCCTTCCTCAGTAATTAGTGCAAAGAAAGAGGAAAACAACAGAATGGGAAAAGACTACAAATCTCTTCAAGAAAATCAGAGATACCATGGGAACATTTCATGCAAAGATGGGCACAATAAGGACAAGGATGATAAAGACTTCGCTGAAGCAGAAGAGATTAAGAAGAGGTAGCAAGAATACACAGAACAGTTGTACAAAAGAGGTCTTAATGGCCTGGGTAACCATGATGGTGTGGTCACCCACCCAGAGCTGGACATCCTGGAATGCAGAGTCAAATGGGCCTTACGAAGCATCACTACGAACAAAGCTAGTGGAGGTGATGGAATTCCAGTTGAGCTGTTTCAAATCCTGAATGATGATGCTGTGAAAGTGCTGCACTCAACATGCCAGCCAATTTGGAAAACTCAGCAGTGGCCACAGGACTGGAAAAGGTCAGTTTTCGTTCCAATCCCAAAGAAAGGCAATGCCAAAGAATGCTCAAACTACCACACACTTGCACTGTTCTCAGACGCTAGCAAAGTAATGCTCAAAATTCTCCAAGCCAGGCTTCAATGGTAGATGAACCGTGAACTTCCAGATGTTCAAGCTGGATTTAGAAAAGGCAGAGGAGCCAGAGATCAAATGGCCAACATCCATTAGATCATAGAAAAAGCAAGAGAATTCCAGAAAAATATCTGCTTCACTGACCACGCCAAAAGTCAAAAGCCTTTGACTGTATGGGTCACAATAATCTGTGGAAATTTCTTAAAGAGATGGTAATACCAGACCTTACCTGCTTCCTGAGAAAACTGTGTTCAGGTCAAGAAACAACAGTTAGAAATGGACATGGAACAACAGACTGGTTTCAAATTGAGCATGGAGTACATCAAGGCTATATACTGCCACTGAGCTTATTTAACTTATATACAGAGTACATCAGGAGAAATGCTGGGCGGGATGAAGCACAAGCTAGAATCAAGATTTCCGGGAGACTATCAATAACTTCAGATAAGCAGATGACACCACCCTATGGTAGAAAGTGAAGAAGAACTAAAGAACTTTCTGATGAGAATGAAAGAAGAGAGTGAAAAAGCTGGCTCAAAACTCAACATTCAAAAACCTAACATCACGGCACCAGGATTCATCACTTCATTGCAAATAGATGAAGGGAAATGGAAACAGTGACAGATTTTATTTTGGGGGGCTCCAAAATCACTGCAGACAGTGACTACAGCTATGAAATTAAAAGATGCTTGCTCCTTGGAAGAAAAGCTATGAGAAACCCAGACAGTGTATTAAAAACAAAAACATCACTTTACCGAGAAAGGTCCGTAGGGTCAAAGCTATGGTTTTTCCAGTGGTCATGTACGGATGTTAGTAGGACCATATGGAAGACTAAGCCACAAAGAACTGATGCTTTTGAACTGTGGTGTTGGAGAAGATGCTCGAGAGTCCCTTGGGCTGCAAGGAGATCACACAGGTCAATCCTAAAGGAAGTCAACCCTGAATATACATTGGAAGGAGTGATGCTGAAGCTGACGCTCTGATATTTTTGGCCACTAGATGCAAAGAGCCAACTCATTGGAAAAGATGCTGGATCCTGGATGCTGGATCCTGGATGCTCAATCCTTTCCCGGTGCTGGAAAGGACTGAGGACTGGAAAAGAAGGGGTTGGCAGAGGGTGAGATGGTTAGATGGCATCACTGACTGAATGAACATGAGCAAACTCCAAGACAGTGAAGGACAGGGAAGCCTGGCCTGCTGCAGTCCATGAGGACACAGAGAGTGAGACACGATTGAGCAAATGACTGACCACAAAGTCATATTTAATAGACAGAATGTTTCAGTTCCTACGTAGACAAAGCTTCCAAATGGGTTAGAAGTGGCCAGTGACAAACATGTATAATGAATATCTCCATGGCTTTGTGGATAGTAACAAAGATCAAGGGCCATGTTTGAATTAACTTAAATATTAAGAAAACAATTACAAGAGTGGGGAATGTGTGTCCTGAACAGCATATCCCCGTTTGACCTTGATATAAAGGAAAATAAATCTTCCTGACCTCAAAATATCGGATGTGTATTGTGATTTCTCACTCACTCTAAAAGGTCGAGTGTCCAGAGTCACTTAAGCATCTCCTAAAACAATCCTCGTGATTAAAATGACAAAATGCCACGAAAGCTCAGCCCTGCAAAGCGGGATATTGGAGATGACTTCAACGACCAAGGTCTTAAGGAGGAACAGCCATTGGTTCATGACGTGTCACGGCAACATAACGACCCTATAAAAAGGGTCACAATTCGCAGCCTCTCCAACCACTGGGACACCCTCAGCCTCGACAGAAGAAGGACCACAAGAGACACAAGATGAGGGCTCTCTTCCTGACTCTTCTCCTTGGTCTGATTTGTTCCGCCTAAGAGGAGGAAGGTGAGCAAAGTCTCTCAGAGGTACCAGGGATGGTCTGATCTGGGAGGAGGTCTTGGGTGTGTGTGTGTCCCCTTTTGTGGTTTTGTTATGTGGCTCCATCAGAAAGTTGCATCCCCCCAACTGATCGTTGCTCCACTTACTGGCTCTAGAAGGCAGTGGCACCCCACTCCAGTCCTCTTGCCTGGAAAATCCCGTGGATGGAGGAGCCTGGTGGGCTGCAATCCATGGGGTCGCTGAAAGTTGGACACGACTCAGTGACTTCACTTTCCCTTTTCACTTTCATGCATTGGAGAAGGAAATGGCAGCCCACTCCAGTGTTCTTGCCTGGAGAATCCCAGGGACGGGGCAGCCTGGTGGGCTGCCGTCTATGGGGTCGCACAGAGTCGGACACGACTGAAGCGACTTAGCAGCAGCAGCAGCAGCAGCAGCAGGCCTGTTCCGCTTGGTCTCTGCATCAGCTCTACTGTGTATTAATTGACTCTTGAGCATCTTTCCTGCTCTTCTAACATGGAAAGAGGATCAGTCAAACAGCGGTTGGAGCTCTTGCATTTGACATCAGAGCTCAAACTCTCTCAGAAATGTCTTAATTCCTTCCTTCACTCTGATTTCAGTTTTACATTAGTCTATGAATCCTGCTTTGATCAGTCGAGTTAGACAACATGGGCTGCTTTGCATGAGGGGTGGGGAACTGATGAAGGATGATGCTTGATGAAAGAAAAAGACAAGAACTAAAATTTCTAAGGGGAATTGTGCTCTCAGCTTTCAGGAAAATGAGAGCCGTGTGCATTGCATTCAGTGATAAAGAACGTCCAATTGGGGGTTTCCCTTGTTAAACTTGAAATTGACTATGAAAAGGGGGCAATAAAGATCGACGCTTGTGTTGAGTAAGTAAAAATCACCCAGAAGGAAAACAGCTGTAAACGCCAAGCCTGAGGGAGGTGTGTCTCCCCCGTCTGCTGCAGGGAGCTCTGTGTATGATGCTGAGGGCATGACCCCCTGAGCTGCGGGGCTGACCAGGGTTTCTGAGCTGGGGGTGTAGTTCCTCTGTGAGCCCCTGGGGCAAGTCCTGGAATCTTTCATCACCACTGAGTTTACTAAAGACTCACAGCCCCAAGGACCAGTCAGGCAATGTCTACTGCACTACAGATGGTTTACTAAGAACATGCAAACTCGGGTATAGAAACGCTAAGAAAAAGACAAGTAATGTTTCTCCTTGGAGTGACTGGTTTGTAGACATATAAATATAGAAATATATACAATATATATACATGTATTGATAGTATACTTAGGATCAATTACAACCACATGTACTGATACGGACTCAGACACACACACACACACACACACACACACCCTATCCTAGGAAACATTCCTGTTTGTTTTCACTAAATTTTTAAAGATTATCTATTATCGTACTCTTTGCTGATGTTTTGTTTTGTTTTTCACTTTTTGAGCTCTACGTTTGAATTTTTACGTGGCTGCCCTTTCAGAAGCCAGTTTACTAAAGTGTGCATGCGTGCTAAGTCACTCAGTCATTGTCTGACTCTGTGCAAACCCTCTGTACCGTAGCCCCCCAGGCTCCTGTGTCCACGGGATCCTCCAGGCAAGAATGCTGGAGTGGGTTGCTACGCCCTCCTCCAGCGGATCTTTCCAACCCAGGGACTGAACCCGTGTCTCTTATGTCTCCTGCTTTGGCAGGCGGTTTCTTTACCACTAGCAGCAGCTGGGAAGCCCCTTACTGAAGTGTCTTTATGTGTAATTATATGCACGTTTGTGGAGAGCATAGTTCAAAGCATTTTGGCAGGTGCACACCCTTTTCACGACCTCCACAGTCCAGGTACAAAATTCCTCCATCTCTGCCAAAAATCTCTTTTTTCTCACCGTTAATATCTCCTCCTTGAGTCACAGATAACGATGGATCTGCTTATTCTCTCCCCTTCTAGAACCTCAGACAGCAAGATTATGCACCTTGCATCATTTTCTGCCAGCTTAAACACTCAGCAGAATGGTTACAATTTTATCTCAGTGTCTGCATATACAGGGAGTCACATTTCTCAAGCCAAGTGAAAGGATATTGTTTGCACATAAAAAATTGTGTATATTTTTCATGTAATAGAAACTGGTTTTGTTCCTACTTGAGTAACTTCAATTTATTAATAACAGTGAACACAATTCACTGTGGATATTGTTTTCAAAGGTGTCTGTTCGGTAATTAATCTAAGTGTTTTTGTTGGGTTGTTTCGCTTTTAACATTGGGTTCATGTGCATGCTTCCTATGTGCCAAATACACCCTTTATCACATATGGATTATATGAAATCAGAGCCTTTTTTCTTATACAGTTGACAATATATGCAGGCATGCGTATTAAATCCCTTCAGTCATGTCCGACTCTTTGTGAACCCGTGGACTGTAGCCCGCCAGGCTCCTCTGTCCATGGGATTCTCCAGGCAAGAATCCTGGAGTGGATAGCCATCTCCTTCTCCAGGAAATGTTCCTGACCCAGGATCAAACTTGGGTCTCCTGTATCGAGGGGGATTCTTTACCCTCTAACCTACTGCAGAAGCTCTGACAATATATACCTTCTTATATTCAGTTCAGTTCAGTTCAGCCGCTCAGTCGTGTCTGACTCTTTGCGACCCCATAATCGCAGCACGCCAGGCCTCCCTGTCCAGCACCAATTCCCGGAGTTCATTCAAACTCACTTCCATCGAGTCAGTGATGCCATCCAGCCATCTCACCCTCTGTCATCCCCTTCTCCTCCTGCCCCCAATCCCTCCCAGCGTCAGAGTCTTTTCCAATGAGTCAACTTTTCACATGAGGTGGCCAAAGTATTGGAGTTTCAGCTTTAGCATCATTCCTTCCAAAGAAATCTCAGGGCTGATCTTCAGAATGGACTGGTTGGATCTCCTTGCAGTCCAAGGGACTCTCAAGAGTCTTCTTACATTATGTATACATAACTTCCTTAGGGCATATAAGCATATCATGTGTACTTGTGTGTTTGCTTGTGTGTGTGTGTGTGTCAATGTGTGTACATCCATACATGTGTCTTTCAGTGTTTAAGCCTCTATATGGTATTGTGGTGGAAGAAAAGTGTGTGTTTTGAGAAAACTAAATGTTTCTTTCTCTAACTTTTTGTGAGTTTTTCCTATCATATTCTCTAATGAACATTGTCAGGGTTTTGAGAACCCCAATATCTGTCATCTCTGTTTCCAGGAAGTATATATATATATTTAAAAGGTATATTCTTTTCATTTCTCCCTACAACTCTAGATTTCTCCATGTTCATTTGGCTTTAAAGTGTTATGCTCCGAACCCAAGTATCCAAAGAAGACTGAGAGAGCAAGCCCACCATGGCAATGCAAGAGCAGGAAGGGAGTTTTTATTGCTAACTCGAGTTAGGGCACTCTCTGCCACGTCCAGCGCAGTGGAGTAAGGCGAGAGGCCCCGAGCCCTGAGTGACAGCAGTATTTATACACTTAGAACAGAGACAGGGAGTTGGCAAGGGCGGATTGGTTGCCAGGGGTTATTGGCTAAATTTTGCGCATGAGGGCTCGCTTAAGGGACTTTTCATGTTATCTGGGCTAGCTCTAACCAGGCTATGGGGAGTATGCTGACCGGCTGAGTCTCAAGGTCGGGGGGATGATGATCTCAGCTCCTTCTGGGCAGGGACCCAGCTTTTTCTGTGATTGTAGCTCTGGCTACTTTAGCCCTTGAAGCTTGCCATGGCTTCTGTCAGGTCTCAACATAAACATGACTTGCTTTGTCCTGGCGGTTAATTTTGGAACTACTGCTCAGATTTAACACGTAGACGAGCCATCCTTGTCGCTTGACAGTTACTTGGTCTTAGCGAATATATTTCTTCTCTTTCGAAGGTCACATTTCTCACAGGCATCAAGGTGACACCTCACACTTAATCTTTGGGGAGAATCAAAGAAAGTCCTAGTTATAGCTCATATTTTCATTACTTAGATCAATCACTGTGAATATTTATTGTTTTAAGGTTGAATGGAAACTGGGAAAAAGTGCATTTCTGAGGAAGAAAGAAAGATGGCAACACTTATGTTGTTTACTGTAAGTATGAGAGTTTCACTGCTCAGAGGATGTTTGGGTGGAAATCTTGGCACAACGTCCGTCTATAACCCACACATCTGAATTCTACTCCTAGTGACAATCGGAGGGGTGAGCAGGCTCTGGTCCCTAAGATTCCAAGCACTACACTTTGTCACGAGATAAGGGTTCAAACACACAGCTTGGAGGTCTCCTCCCAACTCTGAGTGTTACTCAATGAGCACAACCATGTGTAGACCTGTATTTCACATCATACTCATATAGGACTTACAACATCCTTATGAACTCATGTCTCAAGGGTCTCTCTTGAGTCTGCATGTCAGTGTCCTTTACATTTTTAAATTTAACTTATTTTTTTAAAATTTATTTATTTTTACTTTACAATATTGTATTGGTTTTGCCATACATTGACATGAATCTGCCAATTTGACTTATTTTTGATTGAAGATTAATTACCTACAATATTGAGTTGGTTTCTGCCAAACACCAACATGAATAAGTTTCAAAAACAACCTTATAACATCTTAATTCATTGAAGGTATGGTGGATGAACTTGAACCCAAGGAAATAACCCTGAGTTCAACCACAAAGGCAGCTTCCAGTCAAAGCCATGAGGATGCTGGCTAAGATTTATATCCCTAAATTCTTCATAACGGCCCTAAACTGCTTTCCTAATTTTACATGGACTCAGGAGTACATATTTGACTACAATTTAAGAGTCTTATGTCAAATGTACGAAAGAAAAGTGAAAGTGAAGTCGATCAGTCGTGTCCGACTCTTTACGACCCCACAGACTAGCCCACCAGGCTCCTCCGTCCATGGGATTTTCCAGGCAAAAGCACTGGAGTGGGCTGCCATTTCCTTCTCCAGGGGATCTTCCAGACCCAGGGATCGAACCTGGGTCTCCTGCACTGCAGACAGATGCTTTTACCATCTGAGCCATCAGGGAAACCCAATTGTATGAAAAAGTGGTTGATTAAAAGTCTTGCCTGCTTCCCTTGCGATCATAAAAACTACAGTATTCATCTCACCCATGGAGTGAGGCACAGATCAACGCACGATGCACCAATGACAATATTCTCAATTTGCGACCATAAATCCAACGGATAATACATTAAAGCAGAGATGTATATTTGTATCTTTTCTCTCTCTCACAGTTTTTGGAGCAAATGAACTCAGACTCAGTTATGCTTCCGACAATGCTCTGGTGGTATGTGTTGTCAACCAGTTTGCATTTGGCGGGGAGACACGATTTGTTGGAATATTGGGTATGTATGGTATCTGAATATTCACGTCAGCTTGGTCATGTAACATTTCTATTGTCAGGACTTTTATCCATAAAATAAGGATATGGTGATAGTATCAACTGTGCAGTCTCCAGGACCTTGGACTTCATGTGCCCTGAGATAAATTCCGAAACTTAATCTCCCAAGGAAGATGAGTTTGTAGGGGTGGAAGCCTCAGATCATCAGTCAGTTCAGTTCAGTTCAGTCGCTCAGTCGTGTCTGACTCTTTGCGACCCCATGAACCACAGCACACCAGGCCTCCCTGTCCATCACCAGCTCCTGGAGTCCACCCAAACCCATGTCCATTGAGTTGGTGATGCCATCCAACCATCTCATCCTCTGTCATCCCCTTCTCCTCCTGCCTTCAATCTTTCCCAGGAACAGGGTCTTTTCAAATGAGTCAGCTCTTCACATCAGGTGGCCAAGGTATTGGAATTTCAGCTTCAACATCTGTCCTTCCAATGATCATCAGACGTTTCTAAAAAATGTCCACTTATTGACATTTAAGCGGGGACAAATTAAGATTTACTAGAAATCGCTTTTACTTTTAAAATATTTTTAAATAGAGGAAATTACAATATTTTGTCGGTTTCTATTGTTGTTGTTTTTTTTTCTTTTACACTTCAATTAACTTCAAGCCATGGCTGTGATGTGGCTACTCTCAATTTCCTCAGTTTATACCAGTTTCCCAATACACTCTAAGCGTTGAAACAGAAACCTGTACAATAAATCTTTGTCTTGTTCAGTTTCTCAAGTGCTTTGTTCTTATAAACACTGACATCGCCCCACATGGCTACACAGAAGCACTGAGAGGTGTGAACACCATTGGAACAACGTGTCGATTTTGCATAGAATGGTGGTCATTTAAAGAATACATCATCTTCAGTTATCATGTACGAGTGAAAACGTGTGTCAGGGGAGAACCCTGCTTCCTCTTTATTTGGATCCAGAACAAGACAGGAATGGAGGTGCAGATACTGGGAAGCTGGGACAGAAGCAAGTTGGTTTTCCACTGTGATGCATGGAGCCCCAAATTCATGGAGCTCCTGAGAGTCTTTGGGGTCCTGCTGATGATGTTGGGGGGATCTATGTACAGAGTTGGACAGGGCTTAATTCTTAAGACAGACAGCAGACATCGGGGTCATGAGAACTGGCAACTATTTGAGGCTTAATTTATAACAAGGGAAGATCTGACTTGCACACTCAACTTTTTGTTCTGTGTTCTGAAACATTTCTCTGGGTTCTCAGGGGCAAAATTCTGCTTTCTGTGTGGTGTTTTCCAGTGAAAGTGAATACTGAAGAGGAATCCTTGGTGAAATTCAAAGAGCTGATAGACAAGAAAAAGATTGAAGATGAATTTCATGGAAAGTGGTAAAGGAATCATACTTTTTCCTAAATAGATCATCCACCCAATCTGTAAACATGCTATCAAGAAACAAATCAATTTGCTTAAAATTTCTTTCTCCAGAAAAACTAATTCATTACTTAAAAAAAAAATGTCTTGTAAATAGTGGGGAATGGTAATAATTGGTGGATATTTTTTTCCTGTCCTTTTGATCTTCCCCCAGAGGACTGTTCTCCCTGTTACCCAAGAGACTTCAACAACCTCAGAGTAAGTCTGTTTCTGATAACATTCTATTGAATAAATTAATAAGGACCCATGGTGATTTCACACCCGCCAAAGCTGTAGGTAACGATTAGTTGACTCAATGACTTATCCTATCACTGGAGAATTTTCTCTGTTACATTGGGTACGTTCTCTTCTCCGGAACCGTATTACATTGCAAACAGGTTGGTTGATGCTGAGAAGCTTTGGTGAGAATGCGTTATCCTGCAGGAATCTTGCAGACCTGACTCATCAGAGAGAAGCAGGAATGCCCACAAGTTGGTGGAAACTCTGTGTCCCCGTCAGTCCTGACCTCATGTTTGTTCACACATGTCCCTCCTCCAGCAGAACTGGGATTAGAGAGAGCTCAGCATTTCTGCAAAACCAGTGTTTAATGTCACATAGGCCTGACAAAACCAGTAACGGCCCTTCCGACCACACTGCCTGAAACATGCATTTGGGTTATATCGCTCCTCATGAGAAAATTTTCTTAAAGTGGAATCTTTAAAATTTCTCAGCTAAGACAGCCTCAGAAAATGACACTGACCTAGGCTAATGTGTGGCTTTTAGTTTTCTGTTGGGGAAAAAAAGAGTAACACACAAGCAAAGCAAAAGAAAACACTGGCTTCCAGATGAATGTGATAGGAAGATATAGTGCATATATTTAATGGAATATTACTCAGCCATTAAAAAAGCAGGAAATCATCCCATTCACAGCAACGTGGATGGACCTAAGGATTGTCATACTGAGTGAAGTCAGAAAGAGAAGCACAAATATCATATGATATCACTTATGCGTGGCACCTCAGATATGTCATGAAACAATTTATTTACAACAGAGAAAAAGACACACAGAGACAGAAAACAAACTTACGGTTGCCTAGGGAGAGGATGTTGGGAAGAGAAGGATTGGGAGTTTGGAGTTAGCAGATACTAACTATTATATACAGGGTGGGTAGACAACAAGGTCATACTGTATAGAACAGGGAGCTATATGCAATACTCTGCAAATAACCTAAATGGGAAAAGAATATGAAAGAAATAGATATTAATATATATTCATATAAACTAATCAAGTTTCTGTAGCCCTGAAAGTAATGCAAAGTTGTTAATCAACTGTACTCCAATACAAAATAAAAATTAAAAGTTAACTCTTGAAGACCCCCAAAGCAAAATTCGTGCAAGGACAGGCATGTGGTCCAATCAGAATGCATTCTGAAATCATAGCTCCTAGAATCCACCCCCAATAGGAAAGGCCGCCCCATATGTACATCGTGGGGAAGATTCCACAGGGACCCCCACCTGCATCAGAGATGTGGAGCGTTGAGGTCCACCAGGATTCTGACACTGGATCAGCTCCCAGCTCCTGAACCCTGCACAGTCTGCTGCCTGAGACTCACCTCTGGCAGTCATCACACCGCCGACTCTGCTAAACCTTTGCTCCTGTTTTGCTCACCTACAGAAACAGTCCCTGAGACCAGACACACCCTCGTCTCCATGGAATCAAGATCCAACAAAATGAAGACGACTTTCCGGGTTCCTGAGTAGCACGATCCTTCTCTCCTCACGCTCACACTGCCTCTCCCACCTCATCCCTCTGGGTCACTAATCACGTCCTGCTTGGTGGAGTTTGATTTCTGAGGGTTTAAATAAATTGGTTTAATATACAGCGGAGTTGCATGTGTGTGGACCAAAAGCCCTCATTTTGCAACACACAAATATGCACATTAATTTAATTACAGGGAAGCATATGCCTATAATAGGATGGGAGTTCCATCAGAGACAGTTCTGAGAAAAATAGAAGGAGGTGCTCTAGAGGCATCCAGGGGGGATGGAGATAAAGGACTCAGCCATCCCGGGACAGGCTTGTTGACCCTCTTACTGTCATCGGGGGGTGGGGGGCAGGCTGGTCAAGAGCAATGTCCCTAGAAAGCGTCTCATGCATCACAGGGACAGAACTGGTGGTCCCTTCTCTGAGTTTCGTGGAGAGTGTAACACGCCATGGGCTGCAACAGGAAAAGCAACTATTCTGACAGCTCCTGGACTTCTGCGATTGAACTGAAGGCCTGATTTTACTTAAGGACCGGATCACTAGCAATCAGAGGTGGCCGGGATCTGAGCCTTGGTGAATTCAGAGTCACAGGAAGTCAGGGCAGTGCTTGCAAGAACAAGATGATTGACAGCTAGACAGGAAGCTGTAACTGCTCACAACATCTAAAGGCAGCTTTCCAGCCTCTTGTGCTTCAGAGGGCGGTGGATGGTAGTGCTTCCAAGGAGAGGCCATTCCCATTGTCCTGCACGGATCAGCTCCCCAGGGTGCTGGAGGTGTTTATAATCTGAAACATCAACCGTCCTCAAGATACAGAACATTCCAAGGGTTGGGGCAAAGCAAGGAGATTTGGTCCAAGAGCTGGGAAAGGAACATTAGACCTCAGTGATATTTAACAGAATCAATGTTTTAGTTCCTATATAGACATGACCTTCAAGTGGGCTACAGCTGGCCAGTGTCAAAGGCACCAATAATGAATGTTTCCATGGATTAGTTGGTAGTAACAGAGGTCAAGGGCAAGATTTAAGTTCTCCCACTTGTATAGCAGAGTGTACGCTGTTGGACTTTGGACTCTGGTCTTCACAGGTGGTCTAGAAATGCTGGACTGGATGAGTGGGTACAAAAATAGGCAACTGAACTCTAATTAAGATGGGGAATCTCTTAAGTAATACTGAAAGGAAGACCTGGCATAAATATGTCAAAAATTTGAAATACACATATATGGATTTAAGTATATTTATGTGCACATAATATACATATATATGTATGACTTGTGTATTTGTGATGCCAATATTAATATGGAAAAACCAAATCATCACATCAAATGCAACAAATACAATCATGCTGCTGCTGCTGCTAAGTTGCTTCAGTCTTGTCTGACTCTGTGTGACCCCCATGGACAGCAGCCCACCAGGCTCCCCTGACCCTGGGATTCTCCAGGCAAGAACACTGGAGTGGGTTGCCATTTCCTTCTCCAATGCATGAAAGTGAAAAGTGAAACGGAAGTTGCTCAGTTGTGTCCGACTCTTAGTGACCCCATGCACTGCAGCCCACCAGGCTCCTCCATCCAGGGGATTTGCCAGGCAAGAGTACTGGAGTGGGGTGTCATTGCCTTCTCCATACAATCATGAGGAAACTATAAACAGATTCATATTACAGGAAATATAAATGCTGATGAAATGCACTAATGTTACTGATTCTGACATAGACAAAAAAAAAAAAAAGAAACAACTTTTACTGTCTTTAATCCACTAAAGAAATTGAGTTGAATATTTGATAAATTTTCAGGGC
>SJYF01000861.1:1281895-1308943 GCA_006410515.1 Procapra przewalskii
TCAATTGTCTCATAATTACTTTAAATGGAATTCTTTATCACAGTGAATATACTTCAAGGGATTTCCCTGACGGTCCAGAGATGAGGAATTAGCCTTCCATGCATCGGATGTGGGTTTACTCCCCAACTGGGGAGTCAACTTCACGCATGCCTTGCAGGCAAAAAATAAAAAATAAAAAAACAGGATCAAAATTGCAACAAGTTCAATAAAGAGTTAAAAATTGGTCCCCATCAAAAAAAAATTCTTTAGAAAATAAAGTGAACATACTTGTAGGATTTTGATCGATACAACCATCCAAGGGGACCTTTCAAAACTCATTTGTACTTTCTGTTCTTGAGTTGTATTGTGTTCCTCTCACAGATTCACACTAAACTCACTCTTCTAACTATTCCCAGGGCATCACTCAAAGCCTTCTCTATGAAAATCTTCCTTCTTTCCAAAACAGGATGCAAACAGACTCCAAGTTCCCATCCTCCTTTATTCTTCATCCTACAACGTATATACAGGGCTTTATTGGCAATAACCACATTGGTGTGATCACTCACCTTGAGCCAGACATCCTGGAGTGCAAACTCATGTGGGCCTTAGGAAGCACCACTACGAACAAAGCTAATGGAAGCCATGGAATTACCGCTGAGCTATTTAAAATCTGAAAAGATGAGGCTGTGAAACTGCTGCACTCAATATGCCGCCAAGTTTGGAAAACTCAGCAGGGACCACAAGACTGGAAAAGGTCAGTTTTCATTACAATCCCAAAGAAAGGCAATGCCAAGGAATGCTCAAAATACTGCACAATTGCACTCATGTCACACAAGCAAAGTAATGCTCAAAATTCTTCAACGGTATGTGAACTGAGGATTTTCAGATGTTCAAGCTGGTTTTAGAAAAGGCGGAGGAACCAGAGATCAAATTGCCAACATCTGCTGGACCATAAGAAAAGCAAGAGAATATATTGGAATACATACATACATACATACATACATATATATAAATATATTTGAACAGTCTTTGAATGTGTGGATCACAAAAAACTGTGGAAAATTCTTAAAGACATGGGAATATCAGATGACTTTACCTGCCTCCTGAGAAACCTGTATGCAGGTCAAGAAGCAACAGTTAGAACTGGACATGGAACAATGGACTGGTTCTGAACTGGGAAAGGAGAATGAAAGACTGTATATTGTCACCCTGCTGATTTAACTTATATGCAGAGTATATCATGTGAAATGTGGGGCTGGATGAAGCACAATCTAGAATCAAGATCACCAGAAAAAAATATTAATAGCCTCAGATATGCAGATGAGATCACCCTTATGGCAGAAAGTGAAGAGGAAGTACTCAAGTTAAGGTCCGTCTAGTCAAGGCTATGGTTTTTCCAGTGGTCAAGTATGGATGTGAGAGTTGGACTATAAAGAAAGCTGAACACCCAAGAATTGATGCTTTTAAACTGTGGTGTTGGAGAAGACTCTTGAGAGCTCCTTGGACTGAAAGGAGATCTAACCAGCCCATTCTAAAGGAGATCAGTCCTGAGTGTTCATTGGAAGGACTGATGTTGAAGGTGAAACTCCAATACATTGGCTACCTGATGTGAAGAGCTGGCTCATTTGAAAAGACCTTGATGTTGGGAAAGATTGAAGGCAGGAGGAGAAGGGGATGACAGAGATTGAGATGGTTGGATGGCATCACCGACTCGGTGGACATGAGTCTGAGCAAGCTCCAGGAGTGGGTGATGGACAGGGAGGCCTGGCGTGCTGTGGTTCTTGGGGTTGCAAAGAGTTGGACACGACTGAGTGACTGAACTGCACTGAAATGCCAATTATTTCTTTCTTCTATTAATCTGTATCTGCCTCTTTTCAGAGGAAGACTGCTCACTGGACGGTGTACTGAGCATGTCTGCTTCCTGTTGAATTCTGAGGCTTAGACTGTTCTTGTCACACAGTGTGTATTTATTGAATTCAGGACAGAATTGTGGACAGGAATGTTAGAGAACACATGTTTTTATGATGCACGTGTAGGTACAACTTTATAGATCATTGTACGAAACTTATTCTCTAGATGATACTGCCAGATAAAAGAGAAATCAAGACGTTCTGCAGAAAATGAAACTTTCTCTCACTTGGTGAATACACATTGAGAACACTGTGTCTGGGGGTTTCCATTTTTGATGCTGTCTTTTGTCTACAACCTAACTTTAGCCAAGAATCACCCATTATTACCATATGGTGGAGGGTGGAAAGCTGTAATCCCTATATAAGTGAGTGAGTGAGCGAGTGAAGTCGCTCAGTCGTGTCCGAATCTTTGTGACCCCATGGACTGTAGCCTACCAGGCTCCTCCATCCATGGGATTTTCCAAGCAAGAATACTGGAGTGGGTTGCCATTTCCTTCTCCAGAATTCTTATGTAACTGATTTCAATAATAAAACACCTTGATTAAGGACTATGTCAAGAGGCTGACTGACTGAAAAACCCACAAAGGAATGAATTGTCCGTCATTCAGTAAAGATCCTCATAACACGCATGATCAAAAGAAAAAATGGTATTGACAGATCAATGCCGTTGCTGGAACATGAAAACAAAGGTGCCCAGTGGTGAGACACAATGGACCTTTCTCTACGGGACCGGTCCTCTCTGGCATCTCTAGGAAATTTCCTTCTGTCCACGTCAGCCTGCAAGCTTGAAAGTGTCCACAAGTATTCGGAAGGTCACAGGCATGACGCTGTTTTCTCATATCTCTTTTTTTTCCTCTCCACTTGGAGAGGTTCAAGAGGTTCTCAATGGCAATATGAACTCAAAGGACGCTCCGAGTGGTGAAGATTTCTGGCAGGAAAAATGGACATCAAGTATAGATGTTACCTTTTACTGGGGCTGTGTGCACCTCAAACTGTTCCCCTGACATTTAGTGGAAAGATGATCAATCTGTTCTGAGTCAGACTAATGGGGCACCCTTGAAAGATATGCTGAAATGTACAACATGGGTAACTATATCAGAGGAATCCCTGCTCTGTGTTACCTGTTTCTAGGTGGGCACTCCCTAGAAAATAAGATTGAGGTCTTCATCCCACCCTTACACAATCCTGTTTGTCTAACTGGGCTTCCCTAGTGGCTCAGATGGTAAAGAATCTGACTTCAATGCAGAAGACCCAGGTTCAGTCCCTGGTTGGCAAGATCCTCTGGAGAAGGGCATAGTAATCCACTCAAATATTCTTGCCTGGAGAATTCCGTGAAAAGAGGAGCCTGGTGTGCTACAGTCCAAGGGGTTGCAAACAGTCAGACACAGTTGAGAAACGAATACTGTTGCTTGTGTAACTGAATCTTGATGGTTGTCTTTCCCTGTCGTCACAGGTCTCAGGGATAAGCAATCACTGTCAGGGTGCAAGTGTCTTCTAGACACACCTGGGCCAGTGCCCCTTACCTTCTAGAGCTTTCTTCCTTGTCCACTGGATGGTGCTGACTAGGACCCCTACTTTTACAACCATACTCCCCTCCTTGTGACTGAATAACCTTTGGACAAGGCCCTGGATTCGGGATTCTTATTTCTTTCTTTTCACCAATAAATGGCCCTGTTATATACCTGGTTGCCCGAATTTTCACACAAAGAACAAAACCCTCCAGGAAACACAATGAATCAGGAATACCATGGTTGTCTGGTCAAGGAAGTAAGATTCCTGCTTGAGAAAAATGACAAACAGATTCTTTGACTGTTTGAGAGAGCTTGAAACTAACTAGACATTTATACTTAGGAAATTTGCTTCTTCCTTCAAAATTCTAGAAATTACAAGAACTACTGTCTTGCTTTCTCACTTGCCTGAGAAATAATTGCCTAAGTGATACATTCTGGATTAGATGTGTAAAGGGTGTTTGGAAAAGGAGCGCCAGAAATGATCTGGTACCACGGCTTCTTCAACTGAGCTTAAGGGCCCTGTGAATGGCTTGCTCTCTTAGTTAAAAGAAGGAGAGAATCTGATTTGGGGCATCATCACTTGGTGATGTTTTCACTACCTCAGAGGAATAGGAGGCTTTCCATGGGTCTCGAAGGAAATCATTTAACTATGTTAACAAAGCCACACATTTAATTTTTGTTTAGGAAAATATATCTAAAACTCTCTCTTCAGTGTTATAGAAACAAGACAGAGTTGAGAACATGTCTTGTGGACAGTTTATCCCATTTTGGATCTGAAGATATAAAGGAAAATAAATATTCCTGACCATAAATATACATGTATATTGTAATTTCTCACTCACTCTAAAGGTCAAATGTCCAGATTCACTCAACCTTCTTCTAAAAAAATCCTAATGATTAAAATGTCATTAAAGTTCATCCCTGTCAAGCAAGATCCTGGTCTTAGCAGGAACAACCATTGGTTCATGACGCGTCACACTAGCATATGGATCCTATAAAAAGTGGCACAATTCACATCCTCTCCAACCACTGGGACACCCTCAGCCTGGAGAGAAGAAGGCCCACGAGAGACAAGATGAAGGTCCTGTTCCTGACTGTTCTCCTTGGTGTGGTTTGTGCCGCCCAAGAAAAGGAAGCTGTGGAAAGTGCCTCAAAGGTACTGGGGACGGTCTGATCTGGGAGCAGGTCTTCAGGGTGTGTGTCTGTATCATCTCAACTGTGTATTAATTGACCCTCATGCATTTTTCCTGCTCTTGTAACAGAGTAAAAGGATCAGCCAACAATTGTTGAACTCGAGCTCATGCATTGGACATCAGAGACCAAGCTCTCTCAGAAACGTCTCAATTCCTTGTTTCACTCTTGCTTCCATTTCACATTATTTTCTCAACCCTGCTTTGATCAGTCAAGTTAGATAATGTGTGCTGAGTTGCACAAGGGATCGCACTCTTCAGTGGCGTGATGCTAGATGAAACGGAAAGACAGGAACAAAAATTTCTAATGGGATTTTTTCCTGTTAGCTTTCAGGAAACTGGAGAATCGTGTACTTTGTATCCAGTAACCCAGAGAAGGTGCCATTATGGGTTTACTTGTGTTATGTTGTGTTTGATGATGCAAAGGGCACAGTAGAGTTCGATTTATATGACAGGTAAGTAAAAATAAGCCAGAAGGAAAACAGCTGTAAACCCTGAGCCTGATGAAGAGTGTGTCTTCCCCATCTGCAGGACGCTCTCTGGGTGATGTTGGCAGCAGGACCCCCTGAGTTGCAGGGCTGAGCAGGGTCTCTGAGCTGGGGTGGGGGGGCAGTTCCCCTGAGAACCTCTGGGGAATGTCCTGGAGACTTTGCTTAGAGGGAGGGGGGTCCCAGAAGCTCCACTGGCATCCACGCACTGCAGGAAAGAGGGACAGAGCAGAAGGAAGAGGCTCCTGTCCTGGAGCCCAGAGTCCCCACCAGGGGCTTNNNNCCCCCCCCCCCCCCCCCGCTTCCTGCGGGATCTGTAAGAGACAGTTCCCACTGTGCACAGAAGCTGAGGACTGGGGGAGAGCACACAGTGAGCTCAGCCCGTGGGGCGTCCTCATGGGGGGTTTCATCCCCACTGACTTTAGTAAAGCCTCACAGCCCCAAGGACCCCTCAGGGAAGGTCCATGACACGGCAGATGGTTTACTGAGAACACGCAAACACGGGGATGTATATGGAGGAATAAAAATATGAAGAAATATCAGCTAAGAGATTTATTCTTAGAGAGACCGGTTTATAGATATACAAAGGTGTAGGTGCTCATATATTATATATCATATATGTATATTTGATGGTGTACTTACAATCAATTACAACCACATATACAGATATAGACTGACAGACACAGGCACACACATTACGTACACATATTCTATATGTGTGTATCTACAGAGTATGTACACACATATTCTATCTAAGGAGATATATCTTTTTCACCAATGATTTTAGAACACCATTATTATCTTCCTCTTTGCAGAGTTTTAAACTTTTGATCTCTATGCTTGAATTTTCATGTGGCTACTCTGCGAAATCAACTCTCCTAAAGTGTATTTATATGTAATTATATGAACCTTTGTGGAGGGAATAGTTCAATGTGTTTTGACATGTGCCAACTTTTTCATGACCTCCATAATCCAGATATAAAATTCCTCCATCTCTGCCAAAAGTCTCCTTTTCCTCACCATTAAATGTTTACCCCTTGAACCACAGGTAACAAGGAATCTGCCATAAGATAAACAATGGCCAGGTACAAAGCAAACTGTGTTAGTCGTTCAACCATGTCCAACTCTTTGTGACCCCATAGACTGTAGCCGCCAGGCTCTTCTGTCCATGGATTGTCCAGGCAACAATACTGGAGTGGGTTGCCATTTCCCCCTCCAGGGCATCTTCCTGACTCAGGGATCAAACCCTTGTCACTTACGTCTCCCTTTCAGAGGGATCGAACACAGTCCTCTGTGGCTCCTGCATCGCAGGCAGATTCTTATGGCTTAGCCCCTAGGGCAATACTTTTCAGTTACTGGAAAGTGGTTTTGTTCCCACTTTGTGGATATTTTGAATAACTTCAATGCATTTTCATAATGACCAATGACCATGAATACAATTCTTTGTGCACATTCTTTCTGAAAGTGTCAAATATTAATCCAATTCTTGTTGGGTTGTTTCCGCTTTACTGTTTCTTTCACGTGCATGCTTCATATGTGTCAAATGCTATTTTTTTCACACATGACATATACGAAGTCAGTCAAATCCTTCTGTTATACAGCTTACAAGTTGTACGTACAATATACTATATATATATAATTTCTTTATGTCGTATAAACACATCATGTGTGCTTGTGTGTTTGCCTGTGTGTGTATGCTGCTAAGTCGCTTCAGTCGTGTCCGACTCTGTGCGACCCCATAGACGGCAGCCGACCAGGTTCCCGTCCCTGGGATTCTCCAGGCAAGAACACCAGAGTGGGTTGCCATTTCCTTCTCCAAAGCATGAAAGTGAAAAGTGAAAGTGAAGTCACTCAGTCATGTCCGAGTCTTTACGACTCCATGGACTGCAGCCTACCAGGCTCCTCCATCCATGGGATTTTCCAGGCAAGAGTACTGGAGTGGGGTGCCGTTGCCTTCTCCTTGTGTGTGTATACGTGTCAATATATGTGCATGCATACTGTATCTTTTAGTGTTTAATCCTCACATGTTGTTCTGATGGAAAAAGTGCGTGTTTTGATAGAATTGAACATGTCATTCTCTAATTTTTAGCGATTTTTTGCCTATTACTAATGAGTCATAACCAGGGTTATGAGAACCCACAAAGACTGTCATGACCGCTGTTCCTCTGTTTCCAGGAAGTGTTCTTTAAAAAGTTGTGCTGTTTTTATTTTTTCTTAAGTTCCAAATTTCTCCATGCTTTCTTCACTTTCAGCAGAGTTGTTTTGTATTTGCAGTTTATCTTTGAAACTACTGCTCAGATTTAATGTGTAGACAAGCAATCCTTGTCACTTGATAGTGACTTGACCAATGAGAATGTTACATTGTTCACAAGAACTAAGGTGACACCTCATACTTAATCTTTGGGGTGAAACAAAGAAAATCTTCATTATAAGTTAATTTTTTTCATTATCTTAATCATCCAACTGAAATATATTCGATTTTTCAGAACAAATGGGAAATGGGAAATAATACACGTCACAGGCAAAAGGCAGGATGCCACCACTTATATTGCTGACTGTAAGTATGGCTGTTTCACTAGTCAGATGGTTTGCGTGGAAATCTTGGCATGACTTCCTTCCACAATCTCACACACCTGAATTCTAATCTTGCTGACAATCAGAGGGGTGTTCCGTCTCCATTCCCTAAGATTTCCAAGGACTTTACTTTGTAGTGATACAAGAGTTCAAACACACTTGAGAGGCTCGGAGGTCTCCACTCAATTGTGAGTGTCAGTCAGTGAGAGAGAAGGGTCTGGGGGGTACAATCCATGGAGTCTCAAAGAGTCAGGCATGACTGAGTGACTAAGTACATATCCACTCAACGAGAACAACGTGTGCATTCAGTATATTTTATAAGTTTCTAATAATTTACAACAACCCTATGAAACCATGTCTCAAGGGTGTATCCTGAGTCTGCACATCAGTGTCATTCATTTTAAAATACAAACGCATCTGAGTCAGTTCTAATGAGGTGGATGAACCTAGAGCCTATTATATAGAGTGAAGTAAGTCAGAAAGAGGAAGACCAATATCGCATACTAACACATATATATGGAATCTATAAAGATGGTACTGAAGGATTTGTTTGCAGGGCAGCAATGGAGAAACAGACATAGAGAATAGACTTATGGACATGCGGAGAGGAGAGGAGAGGAGAGGGTGAGATGTATGGAAAGAGTAACATGGAAACTTCCATCACCATACGTAAAATAGAGAGCCAATGAGAATTTGCTGTATGGTTCAGGAAACTCAAACAGGGGCTCTGTATCAGCCTAGAGGGGTGCGCCAGGGAGGGAGAAGGGAAGGAGCTTCAAAAGGGAGGGGATGTATGTGTACCTATGGATGATTCATGCTGAGGTTTGACAGAAAACAACAAAATTTGGTAAAGCAATTATCCTTCAATTAAAAAAAAATCTTATTCCATACAAGGTCCTGTGGATGAACTTAAATCCAAGGAAACCATGATGAATTCAATCATTACAGTAGCTTCTGTTCAAAGTCATGGGAATGCTGGCTAAGATTTACATCTCTAAATTCTGAACAACGGCCCTAAAAAACATCCCTAGTTTTACGTGGCCTAAGGGGTACATGTATGACTACAGTTTAAGTATAGCATATCAATTGTATGAAAAGGTGGGGAAAAAAGAAGTCTTAATTGCTTTCCTTGCTGTCATACTGTCAAATTCAGCCCACCCATGGAATGGGACACAGATTAATACATGGTATGGCATTGCTAATACTCTCAATTTGCCACAATAAATCTCAGTGACAATAAATTAAGATGGGCTTGTATACATGGATTTTTGCTCTCTGTCTCACAGATGGCAGGATAAAAGAAATCAGAGTGGTTTACGAGTCCTGCACCCTTCGGATACTGTGTGTTCTATATGTGAGTAATGAAGGCGAGGAGATACGAGTCACTGTAATACTGGGTATGTATGACACCCTAATTTGCACATCAACATTGTCATGAAGCATCTGCATTGTCAGTACTTTTATCCATGAAATTAGTATATGGTGACAATATCCGTTATGCAGGCTAAGGAATTAGGTCTTTACGTTCACTGAGTCCTGACAGGGACTCAGAAAGGGAAGCTCATAGGCAAGGGGGGATCAAACCATCAGACATTTCTAACTAATGCCCACCAGTGGACATTTAAAAATAAAAACATCACTTTTAGTAGAAATGGTTTCTCTTTAATCGGAGGAATATTGCAATATTGTTTTTGCCAATTTTTTTTTTAAACAACTCAATTTCAGGCCATGGCTATAAAGAGGCCCCTCTCAAGGTCTTCAGTGGATATCAGTTTCATAGTACACTCTATGCACTGTGATGGATGAAGCCCCAAATTCATGGAGCTCCCATGAGTCTTTGGGGTCCTGCTATTGATGCTGGGGGTGGAGGTTTAGTTATAGAGCTGGGTGAGGAATAATTCTTAAGACAGACAGCAGACATTTGTGTCATGGGTTATGGTAACTGAAGATTAATTTATAACAAGTGGAGACTTGCCTTGGATAATTAACTTGTTCTACATTCCGAATTTTCCTGGGATCTAAGGGGCAAAATTCTCTTTTCTCGGTGGCTTGTTTCTGTTACAGCAAATATTGACAAGGATGTCTTGAACAAACTCCGGGAGCTGCTGAAGGCGAAAGGAATTGAAGAGAAAAGTATTGAGGAGTTCATTAACAATGGTAATGGCATTATACTTTTCCCTAAATGTATCATTTATCTGATATGTAAATATATGATCCGGAGTCAAATAAATACATTGAAAATTTTCTCTTTTCTATAAGTATAATCTTTTATATAATCCCTTTCTTAAACAAGCAAAAAAACAACTTTGCGAATACTAAGGAATGATAGTAATTGGTGGATTTTTTTTTCTTGTTCTTTTGATCTTTCCCCAGATTACTGTCTTCCGTGTGGATACAAAGTTCAACTCCTGTGTAAGTGAAAATAGTCTATTACTAACGTCACTCCAGTAAATAAATCAGCAAGAACAGGTGGTGATTTCATACCTGTCACATTTTGTAGGTAAAATTTTTTTTTGCCCAGTCATTTACATTCTATTAGTTAAGAGTTGCTTCTGTTACATTAGGTAATTTCTCTTCTCTTGCATCATATTAAATTGCAAACTGGTTGGTTGATTAATGCTGAGCAGCTTTGGTGAGAGAGTTTTATCCTGCAGGAATCTTGCAGACCAGAGTCATCAGAGAGAAGCAGGAATCCCCCACAAGCTGGTGGAAACTAATTAGCGTTCCCGTCAGCACTGACCTCATGCGTGACCAGCCACATCCCTCCTCCAGGAGAGCAAGTATTAAAGAGAGCTCGCATTTTCTACACCACCAGTGTTTAATCTCACATGAATCTGACAGAACCCACGAAGGCTTTCTAACCACACTGCCTGAGACGTGCATGTGAATTACACGTTCCCCTTCAGAAGAAGACTTACTTAAAATAAGATCTTTCAACTTTCTAAACTAAATCTCAGAAAGTGAAACTGATTTGGCTTAAGTGTGACTTTTAATTTTCAGTTGAGGAAAAAAAATGAAAGAAAAAAGCAATGGAAAAGTAGCTTCCAGTTGAATATGATAAGAAAGATGTAGTACATAGGTACAATGCAGTAACACTCAGCCATAAAAAAGAATGAAATCATGACATTTGCAGCTATATGGATGGACCTAGAGATTGTCATACTAAGTAAATAAGTAAGTAAAAAGAATGAAAAATATCATAAGGTATCATATCTATGTGGAATCTAAAATAACACACAGAGGATCTTACTTAAAAAACGAACAGATGCACAGACGTAAAGAGCAAACTTGTGGTTGCCAAAGGGAGGAGACGTGGTGAAGAGAAGGATGGGGTGTTTGGGATTAGCAGATGGAAACTATTGTATAAAGGATGGAGAGCCAAAAACATCTAACAGTACAGCAGAGGGAACTATGTAATACTCTGCAAAATCCTAAACAGGAAGCAAATCTGAACAAGCACAGATATTACTGTACGTACGTAGAAACTACACGTTGTATTAGTATGCACTATTCACTTTTCTGTATATCTGAAGCTAATGTAATATTAGGAATCAACTATCCTACAATAAAAAATAAAAATTAACAAGATTAACTACTGTAGACTCCAACGCAAAGACTTGTGGCATTAGAGGTGTGTGCTTCAATCTCAGAGCCGGAAGATGCCTTCTGAAATCATTACTCCTAGAAGCAAGGCACAGTGGGAAATGTCACCCTGTATGTACATCCTGGGGGAAATTCCACAGGCATGCCCACATGTCACAGAGGTGTGGAGTCCTGAGGTCCACCAGGATTCTAACATTGGATCAGCTACCAGCTCCCTGGATCCTGGACAGCCTGAGGCTCACCCCTATCAACCATCAGACAGTCGACTCTACTAAACTTTTGCTTCTGTTTCACTCACCTACAGAAACAGTCACCGAGCCCAGTCTCCATGGAATCAAGATCCACAGCACGAAGACGACTTTCCTGGTTTCTGATGAACGTGATGCTGCTCTCTTCACACGCACACTCCCTCTCCCAGCTCACCTCTCTGGGTCACTAATCACATCCTCCTTCGTGGTGTTTGATTCCTGAGGGCTTAAATAAATTGCTTTAATACACAACTGACTTATGTGTACCTGTACACAAAGTCCTCTGTTTTAAAAGTCATGAATGTGCACATTGAATTTAACCACCCAGGAACATACACGTTTAAGCAAATAGGTGTTCCATCAGAGACAGTTCTGATGAAGATTAAGTAGAGATGTATGCTGAGGGGAGATGGATTAAAAGCACTAAACCATCCTGGGACAGGGGAAAGGGTTATGGATTCTCTTTTACAGCAGGAGTGGCCAGTCTAGTCAAGAAAGATGTCCCTAGAGAGCATCTTACTCATCACAGGGAAGGGAAAGGAAAGGGGCTTGTGTTCCAGTCTCCAAGCTTCAGAGAGAGAAAGTGTAAGATGGCATGGGCCACAACTGAGAGAAAATGAGTATTCTGACTGCATCAACACCTCTGAAACTGAGCTGAAGGACTGATATTTCTTACCCATTGGCTCACTAGTAATCAATGTTGGGCAGCATCTGTTTCTTAGTCAATATAGTATCATGAAGTCGGTGTCGTGTTTGCGGGGGTCCTCCAGCCTCTTATGTTTCGAAGACCAGGTGATGCTAGTATTTCCAAGGAATAGACATTTCTGCTCTCACGGGCAGAGCACGCTCCCTGATCAGCTCCCTGTGGTGGTCGAGCTGACTGCAATGTACAAGGTCTAGCAAACACTCAAAATATAGACTTATTCCAAGAGTTGGGCCGAAGTTCAGAGATATGGTCTAAGAGTTGTGAAAATCATGCTAGACCTAAGTGATATGTAATGGAATAAATGTTTTAATTCCTGCAGAGACATGGCTTCCAAATGGGCCACACTGCTGCTAGTGCTGCTGCTAAGTTGCTTCACTCGTGTCCGACTCTGTGCGACCCCATAGATGGCAGCCCACCAGGCTCCCCCGTCTGTGGGATTTTCCAGGCAAGAATACCAGAGTGGGTTACCATTTCCTTCTCCAATGCATGAAAGTGAAAAGGGAAAGTGAAGTTGCTCAGTCGTGTCTGACTCTTCCCGACCCCATGGACTGCAGCCCACCAGGCTCCTCCATCCATGGGGTTTTCCAGGCAAGAGTACTGGAGTGGGGTGCCATCACCTGCTCTGACGGGCCACACTAGCCATTGTCAAAGGCAGCAGTAATGAATGTTTCTACGGCTTCTTTGGTAGCAATGGAGGTCAAGGGCCCCACATGCATAGCAGAGTGTATGCAAGTAGAAATTCTGACTCTCGTCTTCACAGTCCATCCGGAAATGCTGGATTGGATGAGTGGATAAGCATGGAGGCAACTGAGGTCAGAGTAAGAGGACAAATCTCTTAAGAAATGTTGAAATGCGAGACCTGGCATGAACAAGTTAAAGATTCTGAAACATCATGTACTGTTATACGAATTTATGGTGGCTCAGAGGTTAAAGTGTCTGCCTCCAATGCGGGAGACCCGGGTTCGATCCCTGGGTCAGGAAGATCCTCTGGAGAAGGAAATGGAAGCCCACTTCAGTATTCTTGCCTGGAGAATCCCATGGATGGAGGAGCCTGGTAGGCTACAGTCCACGGGGTCACGAAGAGTTGGACACGACTGAGCGACTTCACTTCACTTCACTTCACGTGTATATATATATGCACACATATATACACAAAACATATATGCGCATATATACATATGTGTGTGGATGTGCAGAACAAACATACACACACATACATATGTGTGTGAATGTGTATTCATGATAACTGTGTTCATAAAAAAATGGATCACAACACCAATTCAAAAGATAAAGAGTATGAAGGAACTATAAACAGGTTTATGTTTCTGGAATTAACACTTGTGATGAAATGCACAGATCGCTTGCATGATGTATTACAAACATTATTATATGATAAATTGAAATTTCCTAATATCCTTTAGCTAATAAAGAGATTGAGTAGAATATTCCATAAATTTACAGCTAAAGAAGATTTAATAGAAAATTTTTTAAGAAGTAAAGGAAAAATATCACTAAAGTTAGAGCAAGCCATTCACAGATCCCTGATCATATGTGGTGGTGAAGATGGTGATTTAGTCACTAAGTGATGTCTGACTCTCGGGACCTTATGAGTTTGTATGAAAGTATTTTCCATGTAAATTGCTACTTAATCCTTTAGAGAGAATTGGGTACTTCTGACAGCTTTGTTGAAACTATATAATCCCATGAAAGTGAAAGTGAAGTCGCTCAGTCTTGTCCGACTCTTTGCGACCCCGTAGACTGTAGCCTACCAGGCTCTGTCCATGGGGTTTTGCAGGCAATAGTACTGGAATGGCTTGCCATTTCCTTCTCTAGGGGATCTTCCCAACCCAGGGCTCTAACCCGGGTCTCCTGCATTGTAGACAGACACTCTACCGTCTGAGCCACCAAGGAAATCCTTAGAAAACCATAATTCGAAAATATATATGCATGCCACTGTTTAGTAGCACTATGTACAACGGCCAGGACATGGAAGCAAGCAATATGTCCGTCCATCCTTCCAAGAGGATGGAAAAAGATGTCATTACTTTGCTGTTGTTTACTTGCTAAGTCATCCGACTCTTTGTGACCTCATGGACTGTAGCCCACTACGCTCCTCTGTTCATGGGATTTCCAAGGCAACAATACTGGATTTACACTGTGGAACATGACACAGTCATTTGCAGAGATGTGGCTGGACCTACAGACTGTCAGACAGAGTGTAGTAAGTTAAACACAGGAAAACAAATACCGTCTATAACACACGTGTGTGGGCTCTAGAGAATTGGTACGGGTAAACCGAGTTCCAGGGCAGAAAGAGAGACACAGACATAGAGAAGAAAAACGCTGATACCAAGGGACAAGGGGAGGGTGGGATGGATTGGGAGCCTGGGATCCATACCATTTACTCTGTGGATGTTACTGCTGTTCAGTTGCTACGCTGTCTCCAGCTCGTCGTGACCCCATGGGCTGTAGCAAGCCAGTTTTCCTGTCCTTGACTATCTCTCAGAGTTTGCTCAAAGTCAGGTCCACGGAGTCAGTGATATCATTCAACGATACCATCCTACGTCAACGCCTTCACTTCCTGCCTTCACTCTTTCCCAACATCTTTCTTTTCTTCTTTCGATGTTATTGATACTATAAATAAAACAGAGCACTACGGAGAACGTACTGCACAGCAGGAACTCAGTGCTCTCGGGTGACCCAACGGGAAGGAAATCCAAAAAAGCTGATATATGTATAAGGATAGCTGGTTCACTCCGATGTAAGCAGAAACTAACACAGCAATCTAAAGCAACTATACTCCAATAAAAATTTCATAACAATTCTATACACTTATACATGCTTTCTCATTAATGCACAAACATACTGGAGAACAGTATTTGCTTTACACATGCATGATAATTAAAATAGAAAGAGCATTGTACTTCTGTTTATTTCAAATGATAATAATTTTACAGAGTGTGTTGATTCATAAACAGCTAATTTGTGACTACAGTTTCCTGCACTTTTCCGCTATGATGTGTAATAACTTCGAGACCGTTAAATCTATTTCTAAATGTTTCACCACCACAGTAAACAGTTACTGCTTTTGTATGTATGAATCGTCTCATAATTCCTTTAAATGGAAGGACTTATTAAAGTGAAGGCCCTTCAGGGGACCACCTTGATGGTCCAAAGGTGAGGTCTTCACCTTCCAGTGGTGGGTTCGATCCCTGGCTGGGGAGTTAATATTATGCTGAGGGACCTGGATCAGAGGGAAAAAACTGAACCTTAAAACAGAAACAAAGCTGCAACAAATCCAATAAAGAATTAAAACAATGGTTCCTATTTTTTAAAAATCTTTAAAGAAATTTAGATTTATTTATTTTAATTGAAGGGTAATTACTTTGCAATATTGTGTTCGTTTTGCCAAACATCAACATGAACCTGCCACAGGTGTACATGTGTTCCTCATCCTAAATCCCCCCTCGCACCTCCCTCCCCGTACCACACCTCTGGGTCTTTTATTTTTTTTATTTTTTATTTTTTTTTACTTTACAATACTGAATTGGTTTTGCCATACATTGACATGAATCCACCACAGGTGTACGTGAGTTCCCAACCCTGAACACCCCTCCCACCACCCTCCCCATACCATCTCTCTGGGTCATCCCAGTGCACCAGCCCCAAGCATCCTGTATCCTGTATTGAACCTAGACTAGTGATTCATTTCTTACATGGTAGTATACATGTTTCAATGCCATTCTCCCAAATCATCCCACCTTCTCCCTCTCCCACAGAGTCCAAAAGTCTGTTCTTTACCTCTGTGTCTCTTTTGCTGGTCTTTTAAAGGAAGTGAACACACTTTAGAATTTGGTGGATACCACGAACAAAGAAGACCTTTCAAAACACATTTGTCCTTTCTGTTCTCAAGTGGCATTGTGTTGTTCTCACAGATACACACCAAACTCGCTCTTCCCACTATGCTCAGAGCATCACTCAAAACCTTCTCTACAAAAATATTCCCTCTTTCCGAAACAGGACCCCAAACACACCCTAAGTTCCCATCTTTCTCTGTTCTTCATCTGCAACTTATAAACAGGGATTTATTTGGCAATTATCTGTTTCTTGAATTAATATGCATCTGTCTCCCTTCACAGGAAGACAGCTCACTGGATGTTGCACTGAGGCTGTTTGCTTACTGCTGAATTCTGAGGTTTAGGCTCCTGTTGGCCCTAAATCTGTATTTACTGAAATCAGACCAAAGTGTGGACAGGAGATATGTTACAGAAAACATGTCTCTATGATGCACATGGAGGTAAATGTTTATAGCATGTAGGACATTTAGGTAAACATTGTCCTGAACTTATTTTCAGCTTGTTAATTTCAGATAAAGGAGATATAAAGGCATTTTGTACACAATGATACTCTTTCACACAGTGAACACATCTTGAGAAGGGTGGGTATGAAGTTTACTGTTGATACGGGCTTTTGTTTCCAACCTAACAGTAGCTAAACTCACCATTATTACATAGGGTGGAGGGGTGGAAAATTCCCATACCTATATAATTGATATTAACAATAACATTCTTGAATTAAGGACTAAGTCAAGAGACTGACTGACTGAAACAGACACAGAGGAATTCAATTCAGTTCAGTCCAGTGGCTCAGTCATGGCTGACTCTTTGTGACTCCATGGACTGCAGCACGCCAGGCCTCCCTGTCCATCATCAACCCCTGGAGCTTACTCAAACTCAAGTCCATTGAGTTGCTGATACCATCCAGCCATCTCATCCTCTGTTGTCCCCTTCTCAGTTCAGTTCAGTCCCTCAGTCATGTCTGACTCTTTGAGACCCCATGGACTTCATCATGCCAGGCCTCCCTGTCCATCACCAACTCCCGGAGTTTACCCAAACTCATGTCCATTGAGTCGGTGATGTCATCCAACCATCTCATCCTCTGTCGTCCCCTTCTCCTCCTGCCTTGAATCTTTCCCAGCATCTGGGTCTTTTCCAGTGAGTCAGCTCTTCGCATCAGGTGGGCAAAGTATTGGAGTTTCAGCTTCAACATTAGTCCTTCCAATGAATACCCAGAACTGATCTCCTTTAGGATGGACTGGTTGGATCTCCTTGCAGCCCAAGGGACTCTCAAGAGTCTTCTCCAACACCACAGTTCAAAAGCATCCATTCTTCAGTGCTCAGCCAAAGATTTCAGTCAGTTCAGTTCAGTTGCTCAGTCGTGTCTGACTCTTTGCGACCCGATAAATTGCAGCACGCCAGGCATCCTGGTCCATCACCAACTCCTGGAGTCCACTCAGACTCACATCCATTGAGTCGATGATGCCATCCAGCCATCTCATCCTCTGTCATCCCCTTCTCCTCCTGCCTCCAGTCCTTCCCAGCATCAGAGTCTTTTCCAATGAGTCAACTCTTCACATGAGGTGGCCAAAGTACTGGAGTTTCAGCTTTAGCATGATTCCTTCCAAAGAAATCCCAGGACTGATCTCCTTCAGAATGGACTGGTTGGATCTCCTTGCAGTCCAAGGGACTCTCAGGAGTCTTCTCCAACACCACAGTTCAAAAGCATCAATTCTTTGGTGCTCAGCTTTCTTCACAGTCCAACTCTCACATCCATACTTGACCACTGGAAAAACCATAGCCTTGACTAGACGGACCTTTGTTGGCAAAGTAATTTCTCTGCTTTTGAATATGCTATCTAGTTTCATTGTAACGTTCCTTCCAAGGAGTAAGCGTCTTTTAATTTCATGGCTGCAATCAGCCAAAGAATTAACTGTCCATAATTCAGTAAAACTAATACACAAGAAACATGCAAACAGACACTGATAAACACCAACACGGGATAAATACCAATATCAGTATCATTTTTGATATTGTGCACAGTGGCACAGAGTGGCGAGACACAATGGGACCTTTATGGGACCTGTCCTTTCTGATATCTGTAGGAAATTTCCTCCTGTCCATGCCAACCTGCAAACCTAAAAGTTTCCAAACTATTAGGAATATCATGGACATGTCACTTCTTTCTTTTTTTTTTTTTCACATCTCGCTTTCCCCCTCAACCTGGAGAGCTTCAAGGGGTCCTCCATGGCAAGACAAGCTCAAAGGCAGCTCTGAGTGGGGAGGATTTCTAGCAGGAAACCTTGAGAAATAGTATAGATGTTACCTTCTCCGCTCACATGGAGTGTTTACCCTTTGCTTGGGCTGTGTCCCCCTCAAAGTGTTTCTCTGACATTTACTGGAAAATTGTAAATGTGTCCTGAGTCACACTGATGAGGTACCTTTGGAAGCTATGCTGAAATGTACAACCCAAGTAACTATTGCTACTCTGGAATTCCTGCTCTGTGTTATCCTGCTTCTAGGGAACAAGATGGAGGTCTTCTTTCCATGTTTATATATTCCTGTTTGTCTGACTGTGCTTCCCTGTGGCTCCAATGGCAGCAAATACAACTCCAATACAGGAGACCCAAGGTGATCCCTTGGAGAAGGGAGTGGCAACCCACTCCAGTATTCTTGCCTGGAGAATCCCATGGGCAGAGGAGTCTGTTGGCCAAGGTCCATGGGGTTGCAAAGAGTCAGACATCAGTGAGGGACAAACACTGTCTTTTGTCTACATGAACCTTGATGTCTCTCTTTCCTTGTCACCACAGGTCTCAGGGAAATCACAGTTGAGGTGTAGGGTGTCTTCTAAACACACCTGGGCCAGTGACCTCGGACTTTCTAGAGCCTTCTTCCTTGTCCACTGGCCAGTGCTGGCTGGGACCTCTTCTTTCAAACCCACACTCTCATGCATGTTACTAATGATTCTCGGACATGGCTCTGGGTTCTAAACAGGCCCTTCAGTCTTTCTTTTCACCAGGAAATGCCCTGGTTATACAAATGGTTGCACAAATTTGCTCATCAAGAACAAAAAACCCCAGGAAGCACCCTGAATCAGGACTTCCCTGCTGGTTCAGTGGTTAAGACGCCACACTTCCACTGCAGGAGCAACTGGTTCCACCCCTGGTCAGGGAACTAAGATCTCTGGCTGAGAAAAATGACAAAGAACAGGTTCTTTGACTGTTAGAGCGACCTTAAAACTAACTTTCAGGCTTTTAGAGTTAGGAAATTTTTTCTCCTTCAAAATTGTAGGAATTACGAGAACTACTGTCTTGCTTTCTCAGTTGCCTGAGAAACAAGTGAGTCAGTGAGTAAATGATACATTATAGATTGGATGGATACAAGGGTGCCTTCAAAGGGAGAGATGAAAATGCGTTGCTGACGTACCCTTTCAGAACACGGTAAGGGGCACTGCTCAGACCGTGCTCTTAGTTATAAGGACAGAGCCTGCTCTTGGGCAGGAGGGGGTGATTAACTTTGTGCTGATGTCCTCCTCAGTTCAGAGAAGTAGGAGGCTTTCCAAGGTTCTCTTAGGAAATCTTTTAACTTCATGAAAGCACACGCTCACTTTTACTTTTAGAAAACAAATGTTAGACCGTTACCTCCACGTTAAGGAAAGAACACAAGAGTGGGATGTGTGTGTCCTGGACAGTTTTTCCCATTTTGGATCTCAAGACCTGAAATGTTGAAAGTGTATTGTGATATCTTACTCACTGTAAAGGTCAAATGTCCAGATTCATTCAACTTTCTCCTAGAACAATCTGCATGATTAACATATAAAATGTCATACAAGTTCATCCCTGTGAAGCGGATGTTGCGGATGACTTCTGTGTAACATGGCCTTAGAAAGGACAATTGTTGGTTCACGACGTGTCATGCCAACACATAATGATGCTATAAAAGTGACACCGGTTCTCATCTTCTCCAACCACCGGGACACCCTCACCTTCTGCAGAAGAAGGACCACGAGAGACGCAGGATGCCGCTTCTGTTCCTGACTCTTCTCCTTGGTCTGGTTTGCGCCGCCCAAGAAGGTGAGACCCTGCAAGACCCCGCAGAGGTGCCAGGGACGGTCTGCTCTGGGAGGAGGTCTCGGGTGTGCATGTTTTGTGGTTTTGCTATGTGGATCCATAACTAGAGCCATGTCCCTCCAGCTCAACACTGTTCCGCTTACTGGCTCCACCCCTGTTCTATTTCATGTCTCCATCATCTCTGCTGTGTATTAGCTGACTCTTCATCATTTTTCCTGCTCTTGTAACGCAGAAAGAGGATTAACCAAACAGCTGTTGCAATGCTTGCATTTGACACTGGAGATCAAGCTCTCTCAGAAATGTCTCAATTCCTTCTATCCTGACTTCAGTTTTGCATTATTTTATCGATTCTGCTTTGTTCAGTCAAGTTAGAAAATGTGTGCTGAGTTGCACAAGGGATGAGAAACTTAGGTGGCATGATGGTAGGTGAAGTAAAAGGACAAGTGCAAACATTTCTGGTGGGATTTTTGCTGCTGGCTTTCACGAAAATGGAGAGTCATCTACTTTGGATCCAGTAACCCAGACAGGGGGCCAATCAGGGTTTTTTTTAGTATCATCATGTGTTTGATGATGAAAAAAAAGGGCACAATAGAGATCAATTTATGTGACAGGTAAGTAAAAACAATCCAGAAGGCAAACAGCTACAAACCCCAAGCTTGAAGGGAGTGTGTGTGGCTTCCCGGTCTGCAGGGAGCTCTCTGCATGATGTTGAGATCTTGATGCCCTGAGCTGTGGGGCTGAGCAGGGTCTCTGAGCTGGGGGAGCAGTTCCCCTTTGAACCTCCAGGGAATGTCCTGAAATCTTTGCCTAGAGGGGGGTCCCAGAAGCTCCACTGGCATCAACTCATTGAAGGAAAGGGGCACATGGTAGCGGGGAAAGGCTCGAGTTCTGGAACCCACAGTCCCCACCAGGGGCTTGAGCCCTTCCTGCAGAATCTGTAAGAGACGGTTGCCACTGAGCCCGGAAACCGAGGGCAGGCGGAGAGCACAGAGTGAGCTCTGCCCACGGGGCGTCCTCACGGAAGTTTTCATCACCATTGAGTTTACTAAAGACCCACAGCCCCAAGGACCACTGAGGCAGATGGTTTACTAAGAACATGCAAACACATGGATGTACAGGGAGGAATAAACATATGAAGAAAAAAACAACTAAGAGATTTTTGATTAAGTGTCTACTCATCTTATAGTGTTGTAATAGGAAAAGAATGTGTGTTTTGACTACAATGAAACATTTTGTCTTAATTTTTAGTGATTTTTCCTATCATATTATCTAGTCATTGCCAAGGGTTTTGAGAATGCACAAGGTCTGTCTTCTGTCGATGGCTTCACCTTTGTTCCCACAAAGTGCTTTTTAAAAAGGTGTACTGTTCTTGTTTTTTCCTAAATTCTAGATTTCTCCTTGTTTATTTGGCTTTCAACATGACTTGCTTTGTATCTGCAGTTACTCTTTGGAACTACTGCACAGATTTAAAGTGTAGACAAACCATCCTTGATCCTTGATAATGACTTGACCTTAGAGAACATATTCTCTACTGCACAGATTTAAAGTGTAGACAAACCATCGTTGATCCTTGATAATGACTTGACCTTAGAGAACATGTTCTCTTCTGAACATCACATTGCTCAAAGTCACTAAAGTGACACCACACACTTAATTTTGGGGGGTGAAACAAAGAAAATCCTCTTTATGTGTCAAATTTTTCATTATTTTAATTACCCACCTTGAGTATTTTTTTTTTAGGTTGAATGAAAGCCAGGAAGTAATACACATCAGGAGCAAAGCAAGATGATGGAACTTACGTTGTTGACTTGTAAGTATGAGCGTTTCACGGATCAGAGTACGTTTGGGTGGAAATCTTGGTGCAACGTCTTTCAATAATCCCACACACCTGAATTCTGCTCCAAATAACAACCAGAGGGGTGGGCAGGGTGCAGTTCCTAAGTTTTCCAAACACTTTTCTTGGCCAGGAGCAAGGGATCAAGCATACAGCTTGGAGGTCTCCTCTACACTGTGAGTGTGACTCAAGGAGAGAGAGGAGCCTGGTGGGGCACAGTCCATGGGGTCAAAAGAATAAGACATGACTAAGCGACTAAGCACTCGTGTACTCGATGAGAAGAGCATGTGCAGACCTGTATTTCGGATGTTTCTAACAGCTAATTTACAACAGCCTTCCAAATTGAAGGCTCAAGGGTGTATCATTGGGTCTCCCTTCTAGCTCAGCTGATAAAGAATCTGCCTGCAATGTGGGAGACCTGGGTTTAACCCCTGGGTTGGGAAAATCTCCTGGAGGAGGGAATAGCTACCCGCTGCAGTATTCTGGCCAAGAGAATTCCATGGACTGTAAATCCATGGGTTCACAAAGACTCAGACACAACTGAAAGACTTTCACTTTTGCTTTCTTTCACTTAGGAACCTGTCTCAAGGGTGTATCCTGAGTCTGCATATCCCTGTCATTCACTTTTTCGAAACAACCTTAAAACATCTTAATGCAATCAAGGTATGGTGGATGAAGTTGAATCCAAGGAAATCATCCTGAGTTCAACCTTAAAGGCAGCTTCTGTTCAGAACAATGGGAATGGTGCTAAGATTTATATCTCTAAATTCTGATAATGGACCTAAGCAACATTTCTGATTTTACACAGCCTAAGGGGTACGTAGTTGACTACATTTAAATGTATCAGATCTATTGTATGAAGAGGTGGGAATGAAAAATTCTTGCCTGCTGTCCTAGCTGTCGTAATAACTGTAGCATTCAGCCCACCTATAGAGTGAGACACAGATCTGTACCGGAGGCACCCTTGCCAACACCCTGACTTTGCCACAGTAAATAGAATTGACAATACATCGAGGTGGGCTTGTATATAAGTATCCTTTCTCTCTCACACAGATGAGTGGATAAAAGAACTTATAGTTTGTTTTGAGTCCAACACCTTCTCCTGCCTTCAGTCTTTCCCAGCATCAGGGTCTTTGCCAGTGAATCAGCTGTTCGTATCAGGTGGGCAAAGGATTGGAGTTTCAGCTTCAACATCAGTCCTTCCAATGAACACCCAGGACTGATCTCCTTTAGGATGGAGTGGTTGAATCTCCTTGCAGTCCAAGGAACTCTCTAGAGTCTTCTCCAACACCACAGTTCAAAATGATCAATTCTAGATAATAGATTTGTGGTTGCCAAGAGGGAGGATGCTGGACAAGAGAAGGATGGGGGTATTGGGGTTAGCTGATGCATACTCTTCTTATACGAGATGCATAGACCAAAATTCCTGCTAGTATAGCAAGGAAAGTATATGCTGGTCCTGCTAAGTCACGTCAGTCGTGTCCGAATCTGTGCGACCCCACAGATGGCAGCCCCCCAGGCTCCCCTGTCCCTGGGATTCTCCAGGCAAGAATACTGGAGCGGGTTGCCATTTCCTTTTCCATTGCAGGAAAGTGAAAAGTGAAAGTGAAGTCGCTCAGTTGTGTCCAACTCTTAGTGACCCCATGGACTGCAGCCCACCAGGCTCCTCCGTCCATGGGAGTTCCCAGGCAAGAGTACTGGAGTGGGGTGCCATTGCCTCCTCTGAAAGTATATGCAATACTCTGTGAAAACCTAAGTGGGAAGGAATCGAAAAAAGAATTTCATATATGCATAAATTAATCAGTTTGCTGTACAACTGAAATTAATACAACATTGTTACTCAATGATAGTCAAGTACAAAATAAAAATTAAAAATTTGATTCTTGAAGACCCAAAAGACAAAACTTGTGAAATCAGAGTGTATTCCAGTCACAGAATCTGAACAGGCATTGTGAAATCACAGCTCCTAGAATCGATTCCAGATGGGAAAGCTCTCACTGTTATGTACCTCCTGGGGAAACTTCCACATGGATCCCAACTTCAGAGAAATGTGGAATGTTGAGGTCCACCAGGATTCTGTTCACTGGATCAGCTGCCAGCTCCTGTTCGCTGGACACACTACGGCCTGAGGCCCACCCCTGTCAGCTGTCACACAGTCGACTTTACTTAGCCTTTGGTCCTGTGTTATTCACCTACAGAAACAGTCGCTGAGACCAGACAGATACTCTTCTGCATGAGATCAGCATCGACAACACAAGAAGACTTCGCTGGTCCCTGATTGACATGATCCCTTCCCTTTTCACGCTCACACTCCCCTTCCCATCTCATCTCTCCTGGTGCACAATCCTGTCCTGCTTGATGGCGTTTGATTTCTGAGGGTTTGAATAAGTTGATTTAACACACATCCAGCTGATGTGTGTCTGTAGCGAAAGCACTCTATTCTGAAACATACATAAGCACATTAAATTTGACTCTCCAGGAACATATACCTTCAAAAGAATAGGTGTTCCATCAGAGACAGTTCTGATGAAGATTAAGTAGAGATGTCCTAGAGGTGTCTAGGGGAGATGGGGAAGAAGGACTAAGCCATCTGCGATTGGGGATAGGGTTCTGGATCCTCTTACTGTAGTGGGAGGGGACAGTTGGCTCAAGAAAGATGGCCCTAGAAAGCATCGCATTCTTCACAGGGAAAGGAGCTCGTGTTCCTGTCTCTGAGCTTCATAGACAGAAAGTGTAAGATGCTGTGGGCCACAGCTGGGGGGAAAAGGGTATTCTGACAGCACTGCCGCTTCTGCAATTGAACTGAAGGCCTGATACTTCTTTAAAAATTTTTTTTTAATTGAAGGATAATCGCTTTGCAGACATTTGTGGTTTCCTATCATACATCAACAAGAATCAGCCATAGGTACACCAATGTCCCCTCCTTCCTGGACCTCCCATTTGCTTCCCCATTCCACCTTTCAGCCTGTTGCAGAGCCCCTATTTAAGTTCCCTGAGTCACATAGTAAAATCCCATTGGCATCTGTTTTACACATGAAATTGTAAATTTCTATACTACTCTCTCCACATATCTCCCCTTCACCCTCCTCTCCTCCCACTGTGTCCATAGGTTTGTGTTCTGTGTCTCTTTATTCACTGCTGCCTTGAAAATAAAGTCATCAGTGCTATCTGTTCAGACTCCATGTATATGTGTCAGTATACAATATTTATATTTCTCTTTGATTTTCTTCACTCTGTATAATGGGCTCTAGGTTCATCCACCTCATTAGAACAGATTCAGATGCATTCCTTTTTATGGCTGAGCAGTATTCAATTGCATATATGTACCAGGAGGAGAAAGGGATGACAGAGGATGAGATGGTTTGACGGCATCACTGACCCGATAGACATGAGTTTGAACAAGCTCCGGGAGTTGGTGAAGAACAGGGAAGCCTGGCGTGCTGTCGTCCATGGGGTCGCAAAGAGTTGAACACGACTGAGCGACTGAACTGAACTGTACTGATATGTTCCAGTTTCTTTATCCATTCACCTGTTGATGGACATCTAGGTTGCTTCCACCTTCTAGCTATTTAAAATTGTGCTGCAGTGAACACTGGGGTACATGTGTCTTTTTCAGTTTTGATTTGCTCAGGGTAGACGCCTAAGTGTGGGATTGCTGGGTCCTATGGTGGTTTCATTCCTAGCTTTTTAAGGAGTCTCCATACCATCTTCCACAAGGACTGTATCAGTTTATGTTCCTACCAGCAATGCAAGAGTATTCCCTTTTCTCCACACCCTCTCCATCATTTATTGTTCGTAGACTTTGATGATGGCCATTCTGACTGGCAGGAGGTGGTATCTCATTGCAGTTTTGGTTTGCATTTCTCTCATAAATGAGTGCTGTTGGACGTCTTTTCCTGTGCTTGTTAGCCATCAGTTTGTCTTCTTTGGAGAATCTCTTCAGCTCCCTTTCCCACTTTGTTATTGGGTTGTTTGCTTCTCTGGCATTGAATTGTATGAGCTGCTTGTACATTTTGGAAATGAATTCCTCATCGGTTATTTCCTCCCTTCTGTGGGCTGTCTTTTCACCTTGTTCGTAGTTTCCTTTGCTGTGCAAAAACTTCTAAGTTTAATTAGGACCCACCTGTTTCTGTTTTTTTTTCCCATTACTCTGGGAGGTGGATCATAGAGCTTGCTTTGATTTATGTCATCCGGTATTCTGCCTATATTCTCCTCTGAGAATTCAGTAGTGTCTGGTCTTGCCTTTAGGTCTTTAATCTGTTTTGAGTTTGTCTTTGTGGATGGTGTTAGGTAGTGCTCTAGTTTCATTCTTTTGCACGTGGCTGTCCAGTTTTGCCAACACCACTTACTGAAGACGCTGTTTGTGCTCCATTGTAAATGCTTGCCTCCTTTGTCAAAAATAAGGTACCCACAGATGCGTGGGTTTATCTCTGGGTTCTCTATCTTGTTCCATTGGTCTGTATTTCTGTTTTTATGCCAGCATCATGCTGTCTTGATGACTGTAGCTTTGCAGTATAGTCTGAAGTGAGGAAGACTTGATTCTTCCAGCTCCATTCTTTTGCAAGACTGACTTGGCTATTCAGTGTCTTTTTGGGTCTTCATACAAATCGTGGCATTTTTTGTACTAGTTCTGTGAAAAATGCCATTGGTAATTCGATAGGGATCACATTGAATTTGTAGCTTGCATTTGGTGGTAGAGTCATTTTGCCAATATTGATTCTTCCTACCCAGGAACATGGACTATCCCTTCATCTGTTTATGTCGTCTTTGATTTCTTTCATCAGTGTCTTATAGGTTTCTGTATACAGGTCTTTTGTCTCCTTATGTAGATTGATTCCTACATATTTTATTCTTTTCGCTGCAATGGTGAATGGGGTTGATTCCTTAATTTTTCTTTCTGATTTTTCACTGTTATTCCATAAGGTGCAAGTATGCTGATCTTGTATCCTGGGACTTTGCTGAATACGCTGATTCGCTCTAGTAATTTTCTGATAGTTTCTTTTGAGTTTTCTATGTATAGTATTGTGTCATCCGTAAACAGTCATCTGTAAAAATTGCTCTTTTTCCAATCTGGATTCCTTTTCTTTCTTTTTCTTTTT
>SJYF01000861.1:1315958-1330119 GCA_006410515.1 Procapra przewalskii
AAGCCAGAAAGAAAAACACCAATACAGTACACTAACCATATATATGGAATTTAGAAAGATGGTAATGATGACCCTGTATGTGAGACAGCAAAAGAGACACAGATGTACAGAACAGTCTTTTGGACTCTGTGGGAGAAGGCAAGGGTGGGATGATCTGAGAGAATGGCATTGAAACATGTATATTATCATATGTGATGTGGATCACAAGTCCAGGTTCGATGCATGAGACAGGGTGCTTGGGGCTGGTGCACTGGGATGACCCAGAGGGATGCTATAGGGAGGGAGGTGGGAGGGGGGACTCAGGATGGGGAACACATGTACACCCATGGCTGATTCATGTTAATGTATGGCAAAAACCACCACAATATTGTAAAGTAATTAGTCTCCAATTAAAATAAATAAATTTTTTAAAAAGGTGAACACATTTGTAGAATTTTGAGAGATACAACCAATCACAGGGACCTCTCAAAACACATTTGTGCTTGCTGTTCTTGAGTCGTATTGCATCCTTCTCACAGACACACACTAACCTTACTCATCCAACTCTCCTCAGAGCATCACTCAAAACCTTCTCTATGGAAACATTCCCTCTTTCCGAATCAGGGCACCACACCCACTCTAAGTTCCCACCTTCTTTATTCTTCATCCTGCGACTTATAAACAGGGGTCTATTTGTCAGTTTTTTCTTTCTGCTGTTATGATTACTTGTCTGCATTCACAGGAAGACTGGTTGCTGGATGATATTCTGGATCTCTCTGCTTCCTGCTGAATTCTGAGGCTTGGGCTCTTGTTGGCACTCGATCTGTATTTACCGAATTCAGGTCAAAGTGTGGACACGAGGAATCTTATAGAACACACATTTTTTTATGATGCACATATAGGTAAACGTTTATAGCCCATGAGAGTGAGCTTATTTTCCCTTTTTTCCTTGTCAGATAAAGGAGAAATCAAGACATGCGCAGAGATGGGCAGGTGTGGGATTTCCTATTGATATTGGCTCTTGTTTCCAACCTAACATTAGCTAAGACTCACCCTTTATTCCCTGGAGAAGGAAATGGCACCCCACTCCAGTACTCTTGCCTGGAGAATCCCACGGACGGAGGAGCCTGGTGGGCTGCTGTCCACGGGGGTCGCAAAGAGTTGGACACGACTGAGCGACTTCACTTCACTTCACCCTTTGTTACATAGGGCATAGGGGTGGAACACTCTTATCCCTATATACTTGAAAAATAACGCACTTTGATCAAGGACTAAGTCAAGTGACAGACATTTGAAACACACACAGAGGAACTGACTGTCCATCATTCAGGAAAACTGACACGCAGGGCTGAAAGAAAACAGACAGTCACCGATGAATATCAGTACTGAAACATAAAAACGAAGGTGCCCGGTGGCGAGATACCGTGAGAGCTTTCTCTACAGGACCAGTCCTCTCTGACATGTGTAGGAAATTTCCTTCTGTCCACGTCAACCTGGAAACCTAAAAGCTTCCAAAGTATGAGGAAGGACACGGACATGTCACTTTCCTTTTTTTGTTTCACGTCTGTTCCTGTCTACCTGCAGAGCTTCCAGAGGTTCTCAATGGCAACATGAGCTCAAAGGAAGCTCCGAGTGGTGAGGATTCCTGGCAGGAAAACTTGAGACAATATAGATGCTACCTCCACTGCTCATATTGAGTGCTGATCTGTCCTTTGCTTGGGCTGTGTGCGTCTTAAAATGCTTCCTAGACATTTAGTGGGAAAATTATATATCTGTCTGGACTCAGACTATTGGGGGCACCTTTGGAACCTGCATTGAGATGTGCAATCCAGTGACCCATTTCAGAGGAGTTCATAGTCTGTGTTATTTGCTTCTAGGTGGGCACTCCCCTAAAGAACAAGCGGATATCTTCCTCCCATCCTTATACATTCATGTTCATCTAACTGGTCTTCCCTGGTGGTTCCAACAGTCCAACAGTAAAGAATCTGCGTGCAATGCAGAAGGCCTAGGTTTGACCCCAGGGTTGGAAAGATCCCCTGGATAAGGAAATGACAACCCACTCTGATATTCTTGCCTAGGAGATCCCGTGGACAGAGGAGCCTGGCAGGCTACAGTCCATGGGGTCACAGAGAGTTGCCTACCAGGCAACTGTCCTCTGTCCTACACAATTGAGGACGAACACTGTCACTTGTCCGACTGATCCCTGATGCCTGTCTTTCCCTGGTGTCACAGGTCTCAGAGACAAGCAATCACTAGTTGCTCAGTTCAGTTGCTCAGTTCAGTTGCTCAGTCGTGTCCGATTCTTTGCGACCCCACGGACCGCAGCAAGCCAGGCCTCCTTCTCCATCACCAACTCCCGGAGTTGACTCAAACTCGTGTCTACTGAGTTGGGGATGACTACTAGACCCACCAGGGCCAGTGACCCCCTGGCTTTCTAAAGCCTTCCTCCTTATCCTCTGGACAGTGGATGTATCCTCTGGACCAGGACCCCTTCTTTTGAATCCACACTCCTATGCATATGACTGAATGACCCTTGGAAAATGGCTCTGGATTCAGGGTCCTTAACAGAGTCAGACCCGACAGAGCAACTGAACACCACCAGAAACAGGTCCTTTGGTCTTTCTTTTCACCAAGAAATGGCCCTGTCACATACATGGTTGCCCAAATCTGTCCATCAAGTACAAAATCCCCAGGACACAACCTGAGTCAGGTCTACCCTGGTGGCCCAGTGATTAAGACTCCACCCTTTCACTGCAGGGGTGCTGTTTACATACCTGATGGGGGAACTAAGATCTCTGGTTAAGAAAAAAAACAAAGAACAAATTCTTTGACTGCTTGAGTGACCTTGACAATAACTTGGTGTTTAAAGATAGGAAGCCTGCTTTTGTTTTCCTTCAAAATTCTACCAATTACAAGAACTATTCTCTTGCTTTCTCACTTGTCTGAGAAACATTTGAGTCACTGAGTAAATGATACAGATTGGACAGGTCAAAGGGTGTCTGGAAAAGGAGAGGCAGAAATGAACGGGTCCCACGGCTTCTTTAGATGAAGTTGAGTGGCCTGCAAATGGATCGTCCTCTTAGTTAAAAACAGAGCCTGATGTGGGGCAGGAGAGGTGATAAACACTCGGTGGTGATGTTTGCACCGTGTCAGAGAAATAGGAGGCTTTCCAAGGGTCTCGAAGGAAACCATTTAGCTATCTTAACCATACATTCAATTTTTGAAATTCAATATAGGAAAATACATTTAAAACTATCCCTTCAATGTTATAGAAACAATACAGAGTCGGAGATAGGTCTCCTGGACAGTTTATCCCACTTTGAATTCCAAGATATAAAGGAAAATAAATATCCCTGACCTGAAATATCAGGCATATATTGTGATTTCTCACTCACTCGAACGGTTAAATGTTTAGATTCACTTAAGCATCTCCTAAAACAATCCCCATGGTTACAGTGAGAGAATGCCATAAAAGTTCATCCCTGCCAAGCAGGATATTGAAGATGACTTTGCTGCCACCTTTGTGTTAGGAAGGACAACCATTGGTTCGTGGCGCAATATGCCAACATAGTGATCCTATAAAAAGCAGCACCAATTCCCATCCTCCCTGACCTCTGGGACACCCTCAGCTTTTCCAGAAGAAGGACCACGGGAGACACAAGATGAAAGCTCTGTTCCTGGCTCTTCTCCTTGGTGTGGTTTGTGCCGCCCAAGAAGAGGAAGCTGAGCAAAGTGTCTCAGAGGTACCACAGATGGTCTGATCTGGGAGGTCTTGTGTGTGTGTGTGTGTGTGTGTGTGTGTGTGTGTGTGTCCCTTTTGTGATTTTGTTATGTGGATCCATAAGAGGAACCATCTCCCTCCAACTCAGCTCTGCTCCATTTCCGGGCTCTATGCTGCTTCCATTTGATCTCTCCAGCATCTCTACTCTGGAGAAGGCAATGGCACCCCACTCCACTACTCTTGCCTGGAAAATCCCATGGACGGAGGAGTCTGGTAGGCTGCAGTCCGTGGGGTCACTTAGGGTCAGACACGACTGAGCGACTTCCCTTTCACTTTTCACTTTCCTGCATTGGAGAAGGAAATGGCAACCCACTCCAGTGTTTTTGCCTGGAGAATCCCAGGGACGGGAGAGCCTGGTGGGCTGCCGTCTATGGGGTCGCACAGAGTCGGACACGACTGAAGCGACTTAGCGGCAGCAGCATCTCTACTCTGTATTAATTGACTCTCATGCATTTTTCCTGCCGTTGTAACAGAGAAGGATGATCAGCCAAACAGCTGTTGGAGTTCTTGCATTTGACATCAGAGCTCAAGTTATGTCAGAAATGTCTTAATTTTTTCTTTCACGCTGAGTTCAGTCTTAAATTTATTTTATCAGTTGCTTTCTTCAGTCAAGTCGGATAGCATGTGCTGATTTGCACAAATGATGGGAGATTCATGAGGGATGATTCTGGATGAAATAAAAAGACAAGGACTGAAATTTCTAAGGGGAATTTTGTGGTCAGCTCTCAGGAGAATGGAGAACTTTCTCCACTGCATCCAGTGGCAAGGCAAAGAACACTGACAACACGCCTTTCAGGGTTTACTTGTATTTGATGATGCAAAGAGCACAGTAGACTTCTACTTCTTACTTTGGTCGAGTAAGCAGAAATAACCCAGAGGGAAGACACCTACAAACCTTGAACCTGAGGGAGAGTGTATTTTCCCATCTGCACCATCCCTCTGGATGATGCTGAGAGCATGATGCCCTGAGCTGTGGGGCTGAGCAGGGTCTCTGAGCTGGGGGTGGTGGTGGGGAGCAGTTCCCCTGAGAGCTTCCAGGGAATGTCCTGGAACCTTTGCTTAGAATAGGGATGGGGGGGTCCCAGAAGCTCCACTTGCATCAACTCACTGAAGGAAAGAGGGACACGGCAGCAGGGAGAGGCTTCTGTCCTGGAGCCCACAGTCCCCACCATGGACTTGACCCCTTCCTGCAGAATCCCTAAGAGACGGTTCCCACTGAGCCCAGAAACAGAGGGCAGGTGGAGAGCACACAGTGAGCTCAGGCCGCGGGGCATCCTCACGGGAGGTTTCATCACCACTGAGTTTACTAAAGACCCACAGCCCCAAGGACCACTCGGAGAATGTCCACTACATGGCAGATGGTTTACTAAGAGCATGCGAACTTAGGGGTGTAGGAATAAACATATGAAGAAAAAATCAACTAAGAGATTTTTGCTTGGAGAGATTGGTTTAGAGACATATTAACATATAAATTTTATATACCATATATTGCCTGTGTATATGTCTGTAGTGCACTTGCACACAGACTACAACCACACACATAGAAATGGATGCACAGACGTACACATATCCGATGTCAGGAGGTGTAGCAGTCTGCTTTCACTCATGTTTTTAAGAATACCTTAGTATCTTTCTCTGTTGTTTTTGCAAGTTTTGAGTTTTATGTTTGTGTTTGCATGAGGCTGCTCTTTCTGAAACCCGCTTTACTGAAGTGCATTTAGGTGTTATTATACGCACCTTTAAGGAGGGCATAGTTCATTGTTTTTTATCAGAAGTACAGCTTTTTCATGACCTCCACAGTCCAGATCTAGAATTCCACCATCTCTGCCAAAAATCTCCTTTTCCTTGACATTAAATTTCTACCGCTTGAGCCACAGGTCATGATGGATCTGACTATTCTCCCCTCTCCTAAAACTTCAGATGACAAGATGATAAGCCCTGCATCATTTTCCCCATCAGCATGAATATTTAAAAGTTTTTCTCTGTGTCTGCATATGTAGGGAGTCACATTTTTCAAGCCAAGTGAAAGGATATTGCTTGTATAGATAACATTTTATATATTTTGCAGTTATAGCAAACTGGGTTTTCTTCCGAATTTGGTTGTTTTGAGTAACTTCAATGCCGTTTCATAATGAGTAATAACAGTGAACACAATTCATTGTGGAAACTATTTTCCAAGGTATCTGACCAAAAGTTAATCCAATTTTTGTTGGCTTATTGTCTATTTGATATTTGTTTCACGTGTATGCTAGGTGACAAATACATCTTTTTTCATACATGATATATGTGAAGTGAAAGTCTTTTGTTATATAGAGACAATATATATTTACCATATATTAGACATATATATATTTTCCCTTATGTCATATAAGCATATCATGTGTATTTGTGTGTTTTTAATCTGCTTTTTCAATATGCATGTATACATACAAGTGACTTTCAATATTTAACCCTCTTATGAGGGTTGTGTTTCGATAAAATTAAATGTTTCTTTCTCTAATTTTTATGATTTTTTTCTCAATGTGTTCTCTGATGAATCGCTGCCTGGGTTGTGAGCAGGTGTTTTCTGATAATTTGTTCTTAAAATTCTACATTTCTCCATGTTCACTTGGCTTTCAACATGGCTTGCTTTGTATTCGCAGTTTATCTTTGGAACTGCTGCTCAGATTTACTGTGAACACAAACCATCCCTGTCACTTGATAGTGACTTGACCTTAGAGCACATATTTCTTCTCTTTGAAAAGGTCACATTGCTGACAGGCACTCTGGTGACACCTCACACACAATCTTTGAGGAGAAACAACGAAAATTCTACTTATGTGTCAAATGTTTTCATGACGGTGATTAACCACATTGCACGTGTGTTGTTTTTAAGGGTGAATGGAGAATTGGTAGAAAAACACGTCAGGGGAACAAAGAAAGCCAGCAACGCTTACACTGGTGAGTGTAAGTATGAGTGTTTCATTGGGCAAAGCATGCTTGGGTGGAAATTTTACCACAAGTATATTCAATAAGCTCATAGATCTGAATTCTACTCCTACTAACAAATCAGAGGGATGAGCAGGCTGCAGCCCCTAAGATTTCCAGTCAGTTTACTTTGGCACGAGACCAGGGTTCAAACACACTGCTTGGAGGTCTCGTCCCAATTATGAGTGGCACTCATTAAGAATAACTTGTGCAGACCTCTGTTTCCTTCGGTTCTCATAGACAATTTACAACAGCCTTACAAACTGACATCTCAAGGGTCCATTACGGGTCTGTACATCATCGTCATTCACTTTTTAAAAGCAACCTTAAAATATCTTCATCCATCCCAGGTAAAGTGAAAGAACCTGAGCCAGAGGAAATCATCCTGAGTTCAACCAAAAAGGTAGCTTCTGTTCAAAGCCATGGGGATGCTGGCTAAGATTTATATCCCTGAATTCTTTATAATGACATAAACAGCATTCCTAATTTTGCATGGCCTAAGGAGTACATATTTGACTACAGCTTACGTGTATCAGGTCGATTGTATGAGAAGGTGCAATAAAAAAGTCTTGCCTGCTTTCCTTGATGTCAAAACAGTTGCAGCATTCAGCCGATAGGTGGAGTGAGACCCAGATCAATGCAAGATATCCCATTGCTAATATCCTCAAGTTGCCACCAGAAATCTGACGGACAATAAGGGAAGGTACGGTGAGAGTGTGAATATCAGTAGCAGAAGATGAGTCTATTTCTGAACAGGAATTGAGGCATGAGTTAATTAACCAATAAATTATCTCCCATTATTATGTGTGATATGGTGAGTGTGGTTCTGTCAGGGCAGAATGGTGTTTCTTATTTATTTTGGTTCGGAAGAAGACCTGCATGGCAGACACAGGTATTATTAGGAAGTAGGTCACGGAGCAAGTTGGATCGACCCTGTGATGGATGGAGCCCCAGATTCATGGAGCTCCTTGGAGTTTTTGGGGCCCTGCTGTTGGTGCTGGTGGGAGTCTAGTTAAAGTTTGACAGGGCTTAATTGCTAAGACAGGCAGCAGACATCTGTGTCATAGGAAATGGAAACTGTCTGAAGCTTAATTTATATCAAGGGACGATCTGACTTGCACACTCAACTTTCTGTTCTGCATTCAGAAGTTTCTCTGGGTTCTAAGGGGCAAAAATTCTGCTTTCTGTGTGATGTTTTTCAGTTAACGTAAATGATATTGAAACTGAAGGCTTGGAGAAGTTCAGTGAATTAGTAAAAGAAAAAAAGATTGAAGATAAAAATATTTTGAAGATCATTGAGACTGGTAATGGAATTATACTTTTTCTTAAATATGTAATTTCCTTGACATGTAAATATACCAACAGGAAACAAATCAAATTATTCAAATTTTCTTTGTTCATAGATAATGTTTTTCATAATCCCTTATTAAAAAAAAAACCACAGCCTTGGAAATCCAGGGCAATGGTAGTAATCAGTGGATCATTTCTTTCTGTCCTTTTGATTTTCCGCTAGGTGAATGTCCTCCCTGTGCAAAACTATGGAGTTCAAAACAAGCTGAGTGTAAGTGAAAATGGTCTGTTGCTAATGTTCCAGTAAATAAGTCAAAAAGCACACGTAGTGATTTCATACCTAGCAAATTATTCAGGTAAGGATTATCCCAAACACTTGCATTCTACCCTAAAGAACTTTGTTACATTAATTAATTCTCTGCTCTTGAGCCATATTAAATTGCAAACGGATTGGTTGATTAATGCTGAGCAGCTTTGATGAGAGAGCTTTATGCTGCAGAAATCTTGCAGACCAGATTCAGAAGACAGAAGCAGGAATCCCCACAAGCTGGTGGAAACTAATTAGTGTTCCCGTCAGTCCTGACCTCATGGTTGCCCACACACTTCCGTCCTCCAGAAGAAGCAGGATTGAAGAGAGCTCAAAATTTATTTCTATAAGATCAGTGTTTAACCTCACATGATCTGACAGAATCTAAAGGCCTTCCAACCACACTGAAACATGGATTTGAATTCTATTCCTCTATCAGGGGCTTCCCTGATAGCTCAGTGGGTAAAGAATCCACCTGCCATGCAGGACACCCTGGTTTGATCCCAGGGTTGGAAGAACCCCTGGAAAAGGGAAAGGTTACCCATTCCAGTATTCTGGCCTAGAGAATTCCATGGACTCTTTATTCCATGGGTTAGCAAAGAGTCAACACAACTGAGTGACTTTCACTTTCCCTTTAAGGAAGTGATTTTCTTAAAGTGGGATCTTTAAACATTCTAAACTAAGACAGCCGCATGAAACCACACTGATTTAGACTAAATTGTGGTTTTAAAATTTCTGTTGAGAGAAAATTTGGCAAGAAAAAAGCAAAAGAAAACCCACTAGCTTCCAGATTAATATGAAAAAAAAATGTGCTTCATATATACAATAAAACATTCAGTTCAGTTCAATTCAGTTCAGTCGCTCAGTCGTATCCGACTCTTTGCGACCCCATGAATTGCAGCATGCCAGGCCTCCCTGTCCATCACCAACTCCCAGAGTTCTCTCAAACTCATCAATAAAACATTACTCAGCCATAAAAAAGAATGAAATCATACCATCTGGAGCAACATGGATGGATCTACATTTTCAATCTGAGTAAGTCTGAAAGCGAAAGACAAGCACCATGTGATATCACTTATATGTAGCATCTACAACATGGCATAAAAAATAAAATAGGGCATGAAGAAACTTATGAACAATACAGAAGTAGACTCACAGACATGGAGGGCAGACTTGTGGCTGCCACGAGGGCGAGGGGCTTGGTGAAGAGAAGGACCGAGAGTTCGGGATTAGCAGATGGACAGTAACATGTACAGGAGGGAGAGACAAAAAGATCTTATTGTATAGCACAGAGAACAACATGCAATACTCCGAGAAAACGTGGATAAGAAAGGACTCGGAAAAAGAGTGGATATAAACGTGCTCATGTTTAAACTAATCACATTGATATACCCCTGAAACTAACATATCATAGCTAATCAACTATAATCCAATGTAACATTAGTTCAGTTCAGTTCAGTTCAGTTCAGTGGCTCAGTCGTGTCCGACTCTTTGCACCCCCATGAATCGCAGCACGCCAGGCCTCCCTGTTCATCACCATTTCTCGGAGTTCACTCAAACTCACGTCCATTGAGACTGTGATGCCATCCAGCCATCTCATCCTTGGTTGTCCCCTTCTCCTCATGCCCCCAATCCCTCCCAGCATCAGAGTCCTTTCCAATGAGTCAACTCTTCTCATGAGGTGGCCAAAGTACTGGAGTTTCAGCTTCAGCATCATTCCTTCCGAAGAACACCCAGGGTTGATCTCCTTCAGAATGGACTGGTTGGATCTCCTTGCAGTCCAAGGGACTCTCAAGAGTCTTCTCCAACTCCACAGTTCAAAAGCATCAATTCTTCTGCACTCAGCTTTCTTCACAATTCAAGACTTTGGCCACCTGATCAGTTTGAGCAAGCTCTAGGAGTTGGTGATGGACAGGGAAGCCTGGCATGCTGTGGCCCACAGCATCGCAGAGTTGGACACCACTGAGTGACTGAACTGAACTGAATTAAGGATAGATGGAAGGGCAAGTAAAGTGTGAAGCAGTGAGAAAAGGACAGTACAGCTTAAGAAAAAATAAAGATTGCTTTGAAAGGTCCTCCTATATGACTGATGTTAACAACACACTTTGATCAAAGACTACGTCAAGAGGCTGATGGATTGAAATATCCAGAAAGGAAGGAAGCATCCATCATTCAGCAAACTAACATGTACGATAAGAAAGAAAACAGACACTGATTGACGAATACCAGCACGGGACCATAAACGCAATGGTGCAGAATGGTGAGACCCACTGGGACCTCTGTCTATGGGACTGGTCCTCTCTGGTATTTGTAGGAAATTCACTTCTCCTCAAGTCAACCTGCAACAAGCTAAAAACTTTCCACAAGTATTAGGAAATGTATGGATATGTTACTTTTCTCCTTTTCGTTCTCTCGCTTTTCCTCTTCTCCTGGAGAGCTTCGACAGGTTCTCAGTGGAAAATACGAGCTCAAAGGAAGCTCTGAGTGGTGACGATTTTTGGCAGGATCACTTGAGGCAGAGTATAGATATCACTGCCTGCACTCACAATGAGTGTCGATCTGTCCTTTACAGGGCTCTGTGCACCTCAAAGTGTCTCCCTGACATTTAGTAGCAAATGATCCGTCTTTCCTGAGTCAGACTACTGGGGCACCCTTGGAAGCTATGCTGAAATCTACAGCCCGGGTTGACCATTGAGAGGGGCCCCTCCTCTGTGTTACCCTGCTTCTGGGTGGGAACTCCCTAGAGACTAACACGCTTATCTCTCTTCCATCTGTACATTCGAGTTTATCTAGCTGACCCCTGATGGCTCTCTTTCCCTGACACCGCAGGTCTCAGGGACAAACAGCCGCAGAGTTGGGGGGTGGGGTGACTTCTAAACTCACTTGGGGCCAGTGTACTCAAACCTTCTAACCCTTCTTCCTTGTCCAATAGATGGTGTTAACGAGGACCACTTCTGCTGAAGCCATGCACCCCTGCGTGTGCCTGAATCACCCTTGGCTCTGGAGCCAAGATCCTTCACAGGCCCAGCCAGGAATGAATTGCGGACAAACTTCCTCAGGCATGAGGTTCAGGAGCATTGATTAGGTGAGGTTCAGGAGCACTGATTAGGTGAGGTTCAGGAGCATTGATTAGGTGAAGTTCAGGAGCATTGATTAGGTGAGGTTCAGGAGCATTGATTAGGTGAGGTTCAGGAGCATTGATTAGGTGAGGTTCAGGAGCATTGATTAGGTGAGGTTCAGGAGCATTGATTAGGTGAGGTTCAGGAGCTTTGATTAGGTGAGGTTCAGGAGCATTGATTAGGTGAGGTTCAGGAGCATTGATTAGGTCCTGTTCCTAGTTATGAGAAGGACAGAGCCCACTGTGAGGCTGGAGGAAGGGATAAAGACTTTGCTTTGACATGGCTGTCATCCCAGAGAAACAGGCTTTCCAATAGTCTCGTGGGAAATATTTTTAAGTTTATTAAATGACACACTCAATTTAATTTTAGAAAATACATTTAAAACTATCTAAATGTTAATGAAACAGTACAGGAATGGGGTGTATGTACTTTGGACAGCACATCCCAGTTTGATGTCAGAATATAAAGGAAAATAAATATTCCTGACCTTGAAATATCGGATGTGTTTTGTGAGTTCTCATTCACTCGAAAGGTCAGATGTCCAGATTCTCTCAAGCTTCTCCTGAAACAATCGTCATGATAACAATGACAAAATGACATAAAAGATGGTTCCTGCCAAGCAGGATACTGAAGATGACTTCTGTGTAACCTTGGTCTTAGGAAGAGCAACCATTGGTTCACGACGCGTCACGCCAACATATCAGTCCTATAAAAGTGGCACCAGCTTCCATCCTCTCCAGCTACTGGGATCCCCTCAGCCTTGACAGAAGAAAGACCACGGGAGCCTCAAGATGAAGGTTCTGTTCCTGAGTTTACTACTTGGTGTGATTTGTGCTGCCCAAGAAGAGGAAGCTCAGCCAAGTCTCTCAGAGGTACCAGGGATGGTCTGATCTGGGAAGAGGTCTTGGAGTGTGTGTGTGTGTGTGTGTGTGTGTGTTCCTTTTGTGATTTTGTTATCATGGATCCAAAATGTGAGCCATCTCCCTCCATCTCAACTCTGCTCCATTTACGGGCTCTATGCCTGTTCTGTCTCATCTCTACTGTCTATTAGTTGCCTCTTATGCATTTTTTTTCTGCTCTCATAACAGAGAAAGAGAATCAGCCAAACAACTGTTGGATTCGAGATCCTGCATTTGACATCAGAGCTCAAGCCTTCTCAGAAATGTCTCAATTGCTTCTTTCACTCTAACTTCACTTTTACTGTATTTTATAAACCCTCCTTTGTTCAGTCAGCTTTGATTATGTCTCTGATTTGCACAGCTGATGGGAAACTCATGCCTGATGAGGCTGGGTGAAACAGAAAGACAAGGACTACAACTTCTAAGGGGAATTTTGCTGTTAGCTTTCAGGGCAATGGAGAACCGCATTCATTGCATCCAGTAACCTGGGGAAGATCAAGCCCAACGGGCCATTCCGGGTTTACCTCCACAAACTTCTGTTCGATGATGAACAGGGCACAGTAGACTTCTACTTTTATGTCAAGTAAGTAAAAATCACCCCGAAGGAAAACAGGTAAACCGCGGGCCTCGGGGAAGGTGTGTCTTCCCCGTCTGCAGGAAGCTCTCTGGATGTGTTGACAGCATGATGCCCTGAGTTGTGGGGCTGAGCAGGGTCTCTGAGTTGGGGGTCCAGTTCCCCTGTGAGCCTCCAGGGAATGTCCTGGAGCTTTTGCTTGGGGGAGGAGTGTTTCAGAAGCTCCACTCACATCAGCTCATTAAAGGAAAGAGGGACACATATACAATCTTATTTCATATAAGCATATCATGTGTACTCATGGGTTTCCTTGTGCGTGTATAGGTCTTAACATTTGTGTCTTTCAGTGTTTAATACTTTTATGGTACTGTGATGGAAGAACAGTGTATGTCTTCATAAAATTAAATTTTGCTTTTCCTAAATGGGTGATTTTTTCCCTATTATTTAATCAGTCATTGCCCAGGTTATGAGAACACCCAAGGCCTGTCATGTTGACCACAACTATCTGTTTACAGGAAGTATTAAAAAACAAAACAAATTCTAGATTCTTACATATTCTTTTCTAAACATGATTTACCTTGTGTTTGAAGTTTATCTTTGGAACTATGGCTCAGATTTAATAGACAAGCCCTCCTTGTCACTTGATGTGACTTGCCCTCAGAGAACATGGTTCCTCTCTTTTGCAGGTCACATTATTACAGGCACTAAGCTTACGTGCCACACTTAATCTTTGGGAAGAAATAAAGAAAATCCTAATTTTATATCATTTTTTTCAGTCATTTTACATTTTTACAGTCATTTTTTTCATGACTTTAATCCACCTGCTTGACTGTGTTTTGTTTTTAAGACACAAGGGAAAATGGGAATATAAACACATCACGGGAGTAAAGCAAGATGATGGAACTTTCGCTGTTGACTGTAAGTATGAGTGATTCACTGGCCAGAGCATGCTTGGGTGGAAATCTTGGCATAACTTCCTTCAGTAATCGCACACAGCTGAATTCTACTCCTACAAACAGTCAGAGGAGTGAGCATGCTCCTGTCCCTAAGATCTCCAAGCACTTTATTTTGTCACGAGACAAGGGTTCAAACACACGGCTTGGAGGTCTTCACCCAATTATGAGTGTTACCCAATGATATAGCATGTGGAGACCTGTATTTCATATGGTTCTCACACAGAATTTACAACCTTACGAACTGATGTCTCATGAGTCTAAAGTATGTGCGTCAGTATCATTCACTCAA
>SJYF01000861.1:1337810-1348634 GCA_006410515.1 Procapra przewalskii
TATGTACCACAGCTTGCTTATCCATTCTTCTGCTAATGGACATCTAGGTTGTTTTTAACCGTCTGAGCCACCAAACTCAGAGAAAACTGTAATTCCAAAATGTATGCACACGTCACTGTTTAGCAGCATGATGAACAATAGTGAGAACATGCAAGCAAGCAATATGTTCATCAACAGAGGAATGGAAAAAGATGTCAATACTTTTGTTATTGTTTACTTGCTAAGGCATCCGACTCTTTGTAGCCCACTTGGCTCCTCTGTTCATGGCATTTCCAAGGCAAAAATACTGTATATACACTACGGAACACTATTTAGTCATTTGCAGAGAAGTGGGTGAACTTGCAGATGGTCAGAAAGAGTGTAACAAGTTAAAAATAGAAAAACAAATATTGTCTATTAACACATGTATGTGGATTCTAGAGAAGCGGTACAGATAAACTGACTTATGGAGCAGACACAGAGACACAGACACACAGACATAGAGACGAACGGAGAAGGGGAGGATGGGATGGATTGGGAGATTGGGGTTGATGCAATATACACTATGGATGTTGTTCGGACACTAAGTTGTGTCCAACTCTTTGTGACCCCATGGATTGCAGCACACCAGGTTTCCCTGTCCTTTGCTATCTCCTTAACTAGATGAGGGGATTAGACCAGCCGTCTAGTCAAGGCTATGGTTTTTCCAGTAGTCATACAGGGATGTGAAAGGCTCAGTTACGTGGGAGGAGAAGGGGTCAACAGAGGATGAGGTGGTTGGATGGCATCACCGACTCCATGGACATGAGTTTGGGTCAACTCTGGGAGTTGCTGATGGACAGGGAGGCCTGGCGTGCTGCAGTCCATGGGGTTGCAAAGAGTCGGACACGACTGAGCGACTGAATTGACTTGCGTCTCCTGGAGTTTGCTCGAAGTCATGTCCGCTGAGGTGGTGATCCCATTCAACTAGCTCATCCCCTGTCAACTCCTTCTCCTGCCCTCAGTCTTTCCCAGCATCTTTCTCTTCTTCTTTCTTTTGATACTGTTAATGCTACAAATAAAATAGAAAACTACACAGGACTGTCCAGCACAGGGAACTCTTCTACTCAATGTTCTGAGGTGACCCAATGGGAAAGAAATCTGGAAAAAAGTTGATATATGGATATGAATAACTTACTCACTTTGCTTAAGCAGAAACTAACACAGCAATGTAAAGAAACTATACTCTGACAAATTTTATACCAATTCTATATACATATTCATGCTTTCTCATTATTGTACAAATGCACAAACATACCAGAGAGCAGTTGTTTGCTTTACACATACGTGAGAATTAAAATATAAAGAGCATCATCTTTCTGTTTATTGCAAAGAGTCATAATTTTACAGATTGTGTGGATTCACAGAGAACCTCTTTATGAATCCAATTTCCTATATTTTCCACTATGAATCTGTAACAACAATGAGACTGTTAAATTTATTTCTAAGTGTTTCAACACCACAATCAACAAACCAGTTAAGGCTTTTTTTTTTTTGTCTGTATGAATTGTCTCATAATTCTTTTAAGTGAAATGCCTTTTCAAAGTGAATGCAGTTCAAGGGACTTCCCTGATGGGTCCAGAGGTGAGGACCTTTCAATGTGGGTTCGATCCGTGGTTGTGGAGATAAGATCACACTTGCCTTGGAGGTAAAAAACCAAAGGATGAAATAGAAGCAAATATGTAACCATTTCAATAAAGTTTTAAAACACAGTCTCTATGAAAAAAAATTCTTTTTAGAAAGTCAACACACTTGTAGAATTTTGAGAGATACACCCAACCAAGCTGACTGTTGAAAACATATTTGCATTTTCTGTTCTCATATCGTATTGCGTTCTTCTCACAGACACAAAGTAAACTCACTCCTCCAACTATACTCAGAGCATCACTCAAAACCTTCTCTATGAAAATATGACTTCTTTCCAAAACAGGACCTAAAACACACTCTAAGTTCCCATCTTTACTTATTCTTCACCCTGCAACGTATAAACAGGGATTTATGCGGCAATTTCTTGCTTCTTGCATTAATATATATTTGTGTTATTTCACAGGAAGACAGGTTACTGGATACTGTGCTGAGTCTGTCTGCTTCCTGCTGAATTCCAAAGCTTAGGCTCCTGTTGGCACTAAATCAGTATTTACCGAATTCAGACCAAAGCGTGGACGAGGAGGAATCTTACAGAACGCACGTTCTTTACAGTGTACAGGAGAGTATGGGTTTACACATCATTGCACAAAAATTATTCTCTAGTCTGTTGCTATCAGGTAACAGAGAAATCAAGACATTCTGCAGAGATTGCAACTTTTCTCTCACTCGTGCCCACACGTTGAGAAGTGCTGGTCTGAGGTTTGCCATTGTCGATGCTGGCTTTTGTTTCCAACCTAGCATTAGCTAACAGTCACCCGTTATTACATAGGGTGGAGGGTGGAAAACTCTAATTCCTATATAATTGATATGAATAATAACACACTTTGAAAAAGGACTAAGTCTAGAGGCCGACTGATTCAAATGCCCACAAAGGAATTAAATTGTCCATCATTCAGTAAAACTAACATGCATGATGGAAGGAAAACAGACACTGATCAACAAATTCCAATATGTGAACATGAAAATAAATGTGCCCAGTAGGGACAAGCAATGGGACATTTCTCTGTGGGACCTGTCCTCTCTGATATCTAGAGGGGATTTCCTCCTGTCCAAGTCAACCTGCAATCCTCAAAGCTTCCACAAGTATTAGGAAGGTCATGGATACATCAGCTTTCTGTTCCTGACTACCCAGAGGGCTTCGAGAGGTTCTCAACGGCAAAACGGGCTCCACAGAAGCTCCAAACAGTGAGGATTTCTGGCACTAAAACTTGAGACAAACTATAGGCGTTATCTCTTCGGCTCACACTGAGTGTGTATACTTTGGGCTGTGTGCATCTCAAAGTGTCTCCGTGACATCTAGTGGAAGAAAGATCAATCTTTCCTGAGTGAGACTAATGGCACCTTTGAAATCTCTGCTGAAATGTACAGCCCGGGTAACTATTCAGAACAATTCCTGCCCTGTCTAACCCTGCTTCTTGGTGGACAGTCCCTAGAGAACAAGAGTGGATATCTTTCTTTCCTTCTTCCACATTCCTGTTTGTCTACCTGGGCTTTCCTGATGGCTCAGACAGTAAAGAATCTGCCTGCAGTGCAGGAGACCAGGGTTCTATCCCTGGGTTGGTAAGATCCCCTGGAGAAGGGAATGGCAACCCACTCCAGCATTCTTGCCCAGGGCTCCTTCTTCTGAACCTACACTCCCATGGATGTGACTGAATAAACCTTGGAAAACGGCTGTGGATTCTAGTCCTTTTTTTTTTTTTTTACAAGAAAGAAAATTTATTTTATTTTTTTTTGATTTGAATAGATATTTTTTTATTAATTTGCATGTGATTCTTTTTTTTTTTACATGATAGTATACATGTTTTTATGCCATTCTCCCAAACCAACCCTTAACAGGTCCTTTTGTCTTTCTTTGCACCAAGAAATGCCCCTGTTATACACATAGTTGCCCAAACCTGCCGTGAAGAACAACCCCCCCCAGAAAACAGCCTAACTCAGGACTACCCTGGTGGCCCAGTTGTTCAGACTCCACACTTAACAATGTGAGGTGTGCTGGTTCCATATCCAGTTGTGGAATTAAGATCCCTGGTTGAGAAAAATATATATATACAAAGAAGAGATTCTTTGACTTTTTGAGTAAAATAACTAGGCATTGAAAATAGTTGAAAATCCAGAGTAGTTGAAAATAACTTGGCATTGAGAGTCAGGGGAAACATTTTTTTTTTCCTTCAAAATTCTAGAAATTGCAAGAACTACTGTCTTGCTTTCTTTCTTGCTTGAAAAAGAAGTCAGTCCATGAGTACATGATACGTTACAGATTAGATAGTTAAAAGTGTGTCTGGAAAAACTGGTGATGGAAATGAGGTCCAGACATGCCATCCTCAGATGAGGTGAGGGGGCATTTGAATGGATCGTCTTCTTAGTTATATTGAGGACACAGCTCACTGTGAAGCAGGAGGAGGTGATAAGCACTTTGTGCTCCTCAACTCAAGGGAAATAGGAGGCTTTCCAAGTGTCTCTTAGGAAATACTTTTAACTTTGTTAAAACACACACTCAACTTGAGTTTTAGAAAATACATTTTAAACCTGTGCCTCAATGTTAAGGACACACTACAGGAGCTGGGGCTATGTTTCCTGGACAGTTTGGATCTCAGGATGCAAAGGAAAGTAAATGAAGTCAAGTGGGCCTTAGAAAGCATCACTACGAACAAAGCTAGTGGAGGTGATGGAGTTCCAGTGGACATGCCAGCCAATTTGGAAAACTCATCAGTGGCCACGGGACTGGAGAAGGTCCATTTTCATTCCAATCCCAAAGAAAGGCAATGCCAAAGAATGCTCAAACGACCGCACAATTGCGCTCATCTCACATGCTAGTAAAGTAAAGCGATATGAGAGTTGGACTGTGAAGAAGGCTGAGCACTGAAAAATTGATGCTTTTGAACTGTGGTGTTGGAGAAGACTCTTGAGAGTCCCTTGGACTGCAAGGAGATCCTACCAGTCCATTCTGAAAGAGATCAGCCCTGGGTGTTCTTTGGAAGGAATGATGCTAAAGCTGAAGCTTTAGTACCTTGGCCACCTCATGCAAAGAGTTGACTCATTGGAAAAGACTCTGATGCTGGGAGGGATTGGGGGCAGGAGAAGAAGGGGATGACCAAGGATGAGATGGCTGGATGGCATCACGGACTCGATGGATGTGAGTCTGAGTGAACTCCGGGAGTTGGTGATGGACAGGGAGGCCTGGCATGCTGCGATTCATGGGGTTGCAAAGAGTTGGACACGACTGAGCGACTGAACTGAAATGAACTTGAAATATCAAATGTGTATTGTGATATCTCACTCAGTCTACAGGTCAAATGTCCAGATTCAGCTGAGTTTCCCTTAAAGCAGCTGACCTTTGCCAAGCAGGATATTGAAGATCACGTCTCTGTAACTGTGATCTTAGAAGGGGCAACCACGGGTTCATGATGCATCACACCAATGTAAGGATCTTGTAAAAAGTGGCACCAGCTCCCATCCTCTCCAACCAGTGGGACACCCTCAGCTTTTCCAGAAGAAAACCCACGAGAGACACAGCATGAAGGTTTGGTTCCTGACTCTTCTTGGTGTGGTTTGTGCCACCCAAGAAGAGGGAGCTGAGCAAAGTGTCTCAGAGGGACCAGGGATGGTCTGATCTGGGAGGAGGTCTTGCAGTGTGTGTGTGTGTGTGTGTCTGTGTGTCTGTGTGTGTCTCTGTGTATGTGTCTGTGTCTGTGTGTCTCCTTTTGGTAGTTTTCTACCATGGATTGGATCCATGAGCCAATCCATCTCCCTTCAACTCAACACTCCTCCTGACTCTCTACCTGTGGTATTTGCTGTCTGCGTTATCTCTTGTCTGTACTAATTGACTCTTATGAAATTTTCCTGCTCTTGTAACAGAGAAAGAGGATCAGCCAAATAGCTGTTGGACTGCTTGCATTTAACATCAGAGCTCAAACTCTCTCAGAAATATCACAATTCTTTCTTTTCCTCTGACTTCATTTTTTAATTTTTACATTATTTCATACATCGTGCTTTGTTCAGTCAAGTTAGATAATCTGTGCCTCTCTGCACAAGGGATAGGAAACTCGTGATGAATGATGTTGAATCAAATAAAAAGACAAGGGTGAAAACTATAAATAGGTATTTTGCTTTTAGCTTTCAGGACAATGGAGATCAGTGCGCATTGGATCCACTAACCCAGAGAAGATCCAGGAGAACGGGCCATTGAGGGTTTACTTCCATCAGCTTATGTTTGATGATGTAAAAGACACCTTAGACTTCTACTTTTGGGTCAAGTCAATGGCACCCCACTCCAGTACTCTTGCCTGGAAAATCCCATGGACCGAGGAGCCTGCTGGGCTGCAGTCCATGGGGTTGCTAAGAGTGGGACATGACTGAGCGACTTCACTTTCACTTTTCACTTTCGAGCATTGGGGAAGGAAATGGCAACCCACTCCGGTGTTCTTGCCTGGAGAATCCCAGGGATGGGGGAGCCTGGTGGGCTGCTGTCTATGGGGTCGTACAGAGTTGGACATGACTGAAGCGACTTAGCAGCAAGTAAAACAATGAAGAAGGAAAACACCTATAAACCCCGAGCCTGAGGGAGGGTGTGGCTTCTCCAGCTGCAGGGAGCTCTCTGGATGGTGTTAAAAGCATGACCCCCTGAGCTGTTGGGCTGAGCAGGGTCTCTGAGCTGGAGCAGGGGGGGGGGCAGTCCCCCTGTGAGCCTCCAGGGAATGTCCTGGAGTCTTTGCTTATTTTGGGGGGGCGGTACCAGAAGCTCCACTGCATCAACTCATTAAAGGAGAGGGGGGACATTGGAGAGGGAAGAGACTCATGTCCTGGAAGCCACAGTCCCCACCAGGGGCTTGAGCCCTTCCTGTGGGATCTGTAAGAGACGGTTCCCACCGAGAGCAGAAGCCGAGGGCGTGGGGAGATCACACAGAGAGCTCTGCCCGCGGGGCTTCCTCACAGGAGGTTTCATCACCACTGAGTTTACTAAAGACTCACAGCCCCAAGGAAGACTCAGCGAACATCCACGACACAGCAGACGGTTTCCGAAAAATATCCATTTTTGGCATGCATTTTAAGAAAAAACAAGTAAGAGTTTTCTGCTTGGAGAGACTGGTTTACATCTATATTAGTGTATAAATGTTGATATTATACATCATATATGTATATAACCAGTAGTAAACTTGCAATCAGGTTGCAGCTACACATACAGATACAGATACACACAAACACACACACACATATTGTGTCCCAGGAGATAAACCTGTCTGATAACACTAATTTTTTAAAGAATATTATATTATCTTTCTTTTGTTGTGTTTACGATTTTGGTTTGAATTTGGTTTCCCTGGTTCTGAATGTAAAGAATCTGCCTGCAATGCGGGACTCCTGGATTGGATCCCTGAGTCAGGAAGATTCCCTCGAGGAGGGTGTGGCCACCCACTCTATGATTCTTGCTGGAGAATCCCCATGGACAGAGGAGCCTGGTGGGCTACAGTCTATGGGGTCACAAAGAGTCGGACAGGACTGAGCATCAGCAAACACACACATGCTTGAATTTTCATGAGTCTATGCTTTCTGAAATCAACTGCACCGAAGTGAATGTATGTGTAATTATACGCATCCTTGTGGGGGGCATAGTTCTGTGTGTTTTGACAGGTGCACACCTTCTTCACAATCTCCACAGTGCAGATATAAAATTCCTCCACCTCTGCCCAAAATCTCCTTTTCCTCGCCATTAAATGTCTAATCCTTGAGCCACGGGTAACAAGGGAACTGTTTAATCTCTCCTTCCTAGAACTGCATACAATAAGATTATGAGTCCTGCTTCATTTCCCCAGCTTTTATCACTCAACATAATATTAAAAAAAATTTATCTATGATCTGCTTATGGAGGATGTCAAATTTTCCAAGCCAAGTGAAAGGATATTCTTTGCGTATATAAAATTTTGTGAATTTTGCAGAATGGGGAAGTGCTCTTGCTCCCATTTTGTGGTGTTTTGAGTAAATTTAATGAATTTTTGCAGTACTAATGACAGTGAACACAATTCATTGTCGAAATAATTTCTAAGGTGTCTGTTAAAAAATTGATTCAGTTCTTGTTGATTTCCCTATTAATATTTGCCTTGGGTGTATGCTTCCTGTGGGCCAAATATAACTTTTTTCACACATCACATATCTGAACTCAGTCAAGGTCTTCTGGTATTTAGTTGACGATACACACTTATCATAAATTTTACATACATACATACATACATATATGCATACATATGACTTCCCTATGTCATAGAAGCATGTCATGTGTGCTTGTGTGTTGGCGCCTGTGTGTTTGTGTGTGTGTGTCAGTGTGTACACATACATCTGTCATTCAGTGTTGAATCCTCTTAGGTATTGTTATGCAAGAAGAGTGTGTGTTTTGAGAAAATTTAACATTTCTTTCTCTAACTTTGTGATTTTATTTTTGTATCATATTGTCTAAAGAATCATTGTCTACACCTCTCTGTTTCCAGGAATCATTTTTGTAAAGGCTTATTCTTTTACTTTCTCCCTAAAATTCTAGATTTCCCCATGTTTCAGTTCAGTTCAGTCGCTTAGTTGTGTCCAACTCTTTGCAACCCCACGAATCACAGCAGGCCAGGCCTCCCTGTCCGTCACCAACTCCTGGAGTTCACTCACAGTCACGTCCATAGAGTCAGTGACGCCATCCAGGCATCTCATCCTCTGTCGTCCCTTTTTCTGCCTGCCCCCAATCCCTCCCAGTATCAGAGTCTTTTTCTTTTCTTTTTTTTTAATTTTATTTTTACTTTATTCTTCATTACAATACTGTATTGGTTTGCCATACATTGACATGAAGCAGCCACAGGTGTACACGATCTCCCAATGCCAAAGCCCCCTCCCATCTCCCACCCCATATCAGAGTCTTTTTCAGTGAGTCAACTCTTCACGTGAGATGGCCAAAGTAGTTTCAGCTTTGGCATCATTCCTTGCAAAGAACACCCAGGACTGGTCTCCTTCAGAATGGACTAGTTGGATCTCCTTGTAGTCCAAGGGTCTTTCAAAAGTCTTCTCCATATTTACTTGGTTTTAAACATGACTTTCTTTGCATTTGCAGGTTATCTTTATAAAAAGTGAAAGTGAAAGTTCCTCAGTCGTGTTTGACTCTTTGCGACCCCATGGACTATACAGTCCATGGAATTCTCCAGGCCAGAATACCAGATTGGGTAGCCTTTCCCTTCTCCAGAGGATCTTCTCAACCCAGGAATTGAACCCAGGTCTCCTGCATTGCAGGCAGATTCTTTACCAGCTGAGCCACCAGGGAAGCCCATTTCTTTGGAAGTACTGTTCAGATTTAATGTGTAGACAAGCCATCCTTTTTCCTTGATAGTTACTTGATCTTAGAGAACATATTTATTCTCTTTTGAAAGTCAAATTGCTCACAGTCACTAAGGTGTCACCTCACATTTAATCTTTGAGGTAAAACAGACAAAATCCTAATTAGATGTTAAATTGTTTCATTATTTCAACCACCTTGCATATGTTTTGTTTTTAAGGCGGGATGGAAAATAAAAATATGTACACATCACGGGAATGAAGCAAGAAGATGGTACTTATGCTGTTGACTAAGTATGAGTGTTTCACTGGTCAGAGTATGCTTGGGTAGAAATCTTGGCACAACTTCCTTCAATAAATCCACATACCTGAATTCTACTCCTACTAACAATCAGAGGGGTGACCAGGCTCCAGTCCCTAAGATCTCCAAGCCATTTTTCATGAGACAAGGGTTCAAACACATGGCTTGGAGGTCTCCCCGCAATTATGAGTGTTACTCAATAACCGGTGTAGACCTGTATTTCATAGGGTTCTCACAGATGACTTGCAACAGTCTTACAAACTGACATCTCAAGGGTCTATTTTGAGTTTGTCTTTCAGTTTTTTAAAAACAGTCTTAAAATATTTTAATCCATCTAAGGTCTGGAGGATGAACTTGAATCCAAGGGAATCATTCTGAGTTCAACCATAAAAGTAGCTTTCATTTTAAGCCATGGGGATGCAGCTAAGATTTTTATCCCTAAGTTCTTTATAACAGCCCTAAGCAACATTTCTCATTTTATATGTCCTAAGGGATACATGTTTGACTATAATATAAGTGTTACCAGGTCGACTGTATGAAAAGGTTGGAATAAAAAAGTTCTAGCTACTTTCCTTGCTGACACTGCAACTTTAACATTCAATCCACCCATGGAGAGAGACACAGATCAATACAAAGGAGCTGTTCCTAACGCTCTCAATTTGCCACGATCAATCATCCTGACAATAAATTAAGGTGATGTTGTGTATAAGTATATTCTCTTTCTCACAGATGAGGGTAAAAATATATTTGAAGTTAAATATGCATCCAAAAAGATCCTGGTAGCACATATCACAACGAAGATAATGATGGCCAGACAACAGAGCTGGCGGGAGTATTTGGTAAGGGTGACATTTTCATATTCACATCGACATTTTCATGAAACATTTCCACTGTCAGCACTTTTATCCATAAAGTCAGTAGGTGGTGATGTGGATTATGCATTCTACGGGACCTAGCTTTTTTTATGTTAACTGAGTTAAGGACCCTGAAAGGTAATCTACCAAGAGAGAGGAGCTTATAGGGGTGGAGAGGATCAGATCATTGACATTTCTAACTAATTCCCACCTGTTGACATTAACAAATCAAAAATTGAAAGTTACTTTGAAATACATTCAGATATTTTGGGGGAGTTCTAAGAGGCAAATGGAGAAGGCAATGGCAACCCACTCCAGTGCTCTTGCCTGGAAAATCCCATGGACAGAGGAGCCTGGTGGGCTACAGTCCATGGGGTCACTAGGAGTTGGATATGACTGAGCGACTTCACTTTCACTTTTCACTTTCATGCATTGGAGAGGGAAATGGCAACCCACTTCAGTGTTCTTGCCTGGAGACTCCCAAGGATAGGGGAGCCTGGTGGGCTGCCATCTATGGGGTTGCACAGAGTTGGACACAACTAAGTGATTTAGCAAGGGGCAAATATTCTACTTCCTACATGGTGTTTTGTAGTTAAAGTAAATGATATTGAAAAGGAAGCATGGTAGAATTTCAAGGTTCTGACAAGAGAGAAAAACATCAAAGAAAAAAATACTGAGAATTTCTTCAAAAGTGGTAATGAAATT
>SJYF01000861.1:1349546-1360649 GCA_006410515.1 Procapra przewalskii
TTCCAGGGGAATATGATAAGAAATATGGAGGACATATGTTCAATGGAATATTACTCAGCCCATAAAAGACAATGAAATCACACCAACGTGGATGGATTTATAGACTGTCATACTAAGTGAAGTAAGACAAAAGAGAAAGCTACCTATACATGATATTACTTAAATGTGGAAACCAAAATATGCATGAAGGAACTTACTTACAAACCAGAAACAGACTCACAGATTAGAGAACAGAGTTTTGATTCATAAAGGAAAGGGGTTGGGGGAAGAGAAGGATTAGGAGTTTGGGGTTAGCGGATGCAAAATGTTGTATACAGGATGGATAGAAAACAAGGTCAAACTCCATAGCACCTGGAACTATACTCAATATTCTTTAAAAACCTAAATAGGAGAAGGATGTGAAAAGAACAGAGGTTCTGTTCAGTATGCATAAATTAATCACTTTATGGCATGCATGAAACTAGTGCAACACGTGAATCAAGTGCTCTCCAGTAAAAAATAATTGATTCTTGAAGACCCAAAACAAAAAGTTTATGGGATTACTGACATGTGCCAATCACAGAGTCTGAACATGCATTCTAAAGTCATAGTTTGTAGAATCCAGCTACAATGGGAAAGGTCTCACAAATGTACATCCTTGGGAGAACTCCCCCACCTTCATCACAGAGATGTAAAGTGTTGAGGTCCACTGGGCTTCTGATGTTGGATCACCTACCAGGTTCTGTACCCTGGACAGCCTACTGCCTGAGGCTCACCTCTCTCAGCCGTCACACAGTGACTCTACTAATCCTTTGGTTCTGTTTTGTTCACCTACAGAAAGAGTCCCTGAGGCCAGGCATATCCTCATCTCCATGAAATCAAGATCAACAACACGAAGACGACTTTCCTGGTTCCTGAGTAACATGATCCTTCTCTCTTCACACTCACCCTCCCTTTCCCATCTCATCTCTCCTCATCACTAAGCACGTCCTGTCTGATGGTGCTTGACATCTGAGAGTTTAAATAAATTAGTTTAATATACACAAGACTCAGGTGTGTCTTTACTGAAAGTCTCCATTTTAAAACAGACAAATGTGCACATTAAATTTAACTACCCAGAAACATATACCGTTAATAGTATAAGTGTTCATCAGAGACATTTCTGATGTTAATTAATCACACATGCCTTAGAGGTGTCCAGGGCAGAAGGAGAAAAAGGATCAAACCATCATGGGAAAGGCGACAGGGGACAGGGCTGTGGATCCTCTTGCTGCAGTGGGAGGGGAGAGCCTGGTCAAGAAAGTTGTCCCTGGTGAGCACTGTATTTGTCACAGGGAAAGGAGCTTGTGTTCCACTCTCAGCTTCATAGAGAGAAAGTGTTAAGATGCCACGGACCACAACTGAGGGGAAAAGGGTATTCTACAGCACGATCACTTCTGCAACTGGGCTGAAGGATTAATATTCCTTAACAATCGGATCATGACGAATCAAAGAGGTGGGCAACAGGTGACCCTTGGTCCATTCGTAGGACCAAAAAGTAGGTGCATTGCTTACAGGAAGAAGATGACAGACAGCTCAAGCAGGAAGCTGTCACTGTTCACATTTAAACCATGGAAAGCATGGCCTCTCATCCTCTTATGCTTCAAGTGACCGTGGATGCTAGTAGTTTGAAGAAGAGGCCATTTCCATGGTCATGGGCAGAGAACACTCAGCAGCTACCCGTAGTGTTTGAGCTGTTCACAATCTACAAGATCCAGCAAATACTCAAGACATAGAACTTATTCCAAGCATTGGGCCAAAGCCCAGAGAACTGGTCCAAGTCCTGCAAAAATAATACTAAACTTAGTTATTAACTGAATATGTGCTTTAGTTCCTACATAGATATGACCTCCAAATGGGCTACAGCTGGCCAATGTCAAAGGCACGAGGAATGACTGTCTCCTGGTTTAGTGGGTAGTAATGGAGGTCAAGAACAACATTTAACTTCTCCCACTTGTATAGCAGAGTGTACACAGTTGGACTTCTGACTCTGGTCTTCACAGTCAGTTTGGAAATGCTGGACTGGATGGGAAGATACTCAGTTTAGTTCATTTCAGTTGCTCAGTAGTATCTGGATCTTTGCTACCCCATGGGTTGCAGCAGGCCAGGCCTCCCTGTTCATCACCAACTCCCAGAGTTTACTCAAACTCATGTCCATTGAGTTGGTGATGCCATCCAACTACCTCAGCCTTGGTTGTCCCCTTCTTCTCCCACCTTCAATCTTTCCCAGCATCAGGGTCTTTTCCAGTGAGTCAGCTCTTCACATCAGGTGGCCAAAGGACTGGCGTTTCAGCTTCAACATCAGTCCTTTCAATGAATATTCAGGACTAATTTCCCTTAGGATGGACTGGTTGGATCTCCCTGCAGTCCAAGGGACTCTCAAGAGTCTTCTCCAACACCACAGTTCAAAAGCATCAATTCTTGGAACACTTAGGGAACTGATTACTGACTATATTGATCTCTCCCCTTTTGACTCCCTCTCTTCTCCTGCTGGTCACCTCTATCTCCCTCCTCCCTCATCTCTTTTCCATGAAAATCTGTAAACCTCTCTGGGTGTCCCTCACTGTGAAGAATCTTTTCACCATTAACCTTGACGTTTTTATCATCTGTGCTGAATGGACGGAGAAGTCTTGAGGCTACTGTAACAATAATAACGAAAACCAGAGGCAGGAGGGTTAAATCCAAAACTTGGGAATATCAGAAAACTTCTGACTCCAGGGAACATTAATTGACAAGAGTTAATCCAAAAGCCTCCATATCAACACTGAAACCAAGCTTCACTGAAAAGCCAACAAGTTCCAGAGAAAGACATTTCATTATAATTCTCCAGCAGCACAGGAACCCAAATGTGAGCATTAAAATACAGGCTGTCCAAAGTCATGCCAAACCCACAGACACCCCAAAACTCACTGCTGGGCACTTCATTGGTCACCAGAGATAAGAGATCCAACTCCACCCACCGGAACACCAACGCAAGCTTCTCTAACCAGGAAGTTTTGACGAGCCCTTAGTCCAAACCCACTCAGAGGGCGCAACCTCCACAATAAAAAGGAACCACAAACTGCAGCCTACGAAGGCCACCCCAAACACAGCAATCTAAACAAAATGAAAGGGCAGAGAAATATTCAGCAGGTAAAGAAACATGATAAATGTCCACCAAACCAAACAATTAAATAGGAAATAGGGAGTCTATCTGAAAAAGAATTCAGAACAATGATAGTAAAGAATATCTAAAGTCTTGAAAACAAAATGGAGTTACAGATAAATAGACGAGAGGCAAGAATTGAGAAGATGTAAGAAATACTTAACAAGGACCTAGAAGAAATAAAAAAGAAAGAAAGAAAGTGAAAGTGAAGTCGCTCAGTCATGTCCAACTCTTTGAGACCCTGTGGACTGTAGCCCATTAGGCTCCTCCATCCATGGGATTCTCCAGGCAAGAATACTGGAGTGGGTTACCATTTCCTTCTCCAGGGGATCTTTCTGACCCAGGGATTGAACCCAGGTCTCCCGCATTGCAGCCATATGCTTTGATCTCTGAGGCACCAGGAAAGCCCTAAATAAAAAAGAGTCAATCATAATGAATAATGCAATAACTGAGATCAAACACACTCTGGAGGGAACCAAGAATAGAATAACCGAAGCAGAGATAGGATAAATGAGGTGGAAGATAGAATGGTGGAAATACATGAAACAGAGAGGAAAAAAGAATTCAAGAAATGAGGACAACATCAGAGACCTCCAGGACAATGTTAAACAACTCAACATTCAACTTATAGAAGTCCCAGAAGAAGAAGACAAAAAGAAAGGTCATGAGAAAATATTTGAGGAGATAACAGTTGATAAATTCCCTAAAATGGAGAAGTAAATAGCCACCCAAGTCCAAGAAACCCAGAGGGTCTCAAATAGGATAAACCCAAGGAGAAACACCCTAAGACGCATACTATTCAGAATTATTCAAAATAACAAAGATCAAACACAAGGAGCAAATATTAAAAGCAGCAAGGGAAAAGCAACAAATAACACACAAGGGCATTCACATAAGGATGATAGCTGATCTTTAAATAGAAACTCTTCAGGCCAGAAGAGAATGGGAAGACATACTTTAAGTGATGGAAGAGAAACCTACATCCAAGATTACTATACCCAGCAAGGATCTCATTCAGATATGAAGGAGAAATCAAAAGCTTCACAGACAAGCAAAAGTTGAGAGAATTCAGTACCACCAAACCAGCTCTTCAACAAATGCTAAAGGATCTTCTCTAGACAAGAAACCCAGAGAAGGTTTATAAACTCAAATCCAAAACAACAAGTAAATGGCAATGGAATCATACTTATAAATAATTACCTTATGTGTAAATGAGTTGAATGATCCAGCCAAAAGACAAAGATTGGCTGAATGGATATAAAAGAAGACACCTATATATGCTGTCCCCGCCCCTGGGATTTTTCAGGCAAGAACACTGGAGTGGGTTGCCATTTCCTTCTCCAATGCATGAAAGTGAAAAGTGAAAGTGAAGTCACTCAGTCGTATCCGACTCTTAGCGACCTCATGGACTGCAGCCTACCGGGCTCCTCCATCCATAGGATTTTCCAGGCAAGAGTACTGGAGTGGAGTGGGGTGCCATCGCCTTCTCCGTGTTTACAAGAGACCCACCTCAAAGCAAGGGGCACATACAGACTGAAAGTGAAGAGCTGGGAAAAGGTATTTCACGCATACGGAGACCAAAAGAAAGCGGCAGTAGCAATACTCATATCAGATAAAATAGACTTTGAAATAAAGGCCGTGAAAAGAGACAAAGTAAGACACTACATAATGATCAAAGGATCAATCCAAGAGGAAGATATAACAATTATAAATATATATGCACCCAACATAGAAGCACCACAATTTGTAAGGCAAATGCTAACAAGTATGAAAGGGGAAAGTAACAGTAACACAGTAATAGTGGGAGACTTCAATATCCCACTCACACCTATGGACAGGTCAACTAACAGAAAATTAGCAAGGAAACACAAACTTTAAGTGATGCAACGGACCAGTTAGACCTAATTGATATCTATAGGACATTTCACCCCAAAACAATGAATTTCACCTTTTCTTCAAGTCACACGGAACCTTCTCCAGGATAAATCACATATTGGGCCATAAATCTAGCCTTGGTAAATTTTAAAAAAATGAAATCATTACAAGCATCTTTTCTGATCACAATGCAGTAGATTACTTGTCAACTACGGGAAAAAAAAAAAACACCTTAAGAATATAAACTTATGGAGGCTAAACAACACACTGCTGAATAACCAATAAATCACAGAAGAAATCAAAAAGAAATCAAAATATAGGTAGCAATGAATGGAAATGAAAATACAGCAACCCAAAACCTATGGGATTCAGTAAACGCAGTGCTAAGGGAAAGTTCATAGCAATACAAGCTTACCCCAAGAAACAAGAGAAAAATCAAATAAATAACCTAACTTTATGCCTAAAGCAACTAGAAAAAGAAGAAATAAAGAACCCCAGTGTTAGTAGGTGTTAGCAGAAGGAAAGAAATGAAAATTAGGGCAGAAATAAATGAAAAAGAAACAAAAAAAGACTACAGCAAAAATCAACAAAACTAAAAGCTGGTTCTTTGAGAAGATAAATAAAATAGACAAACCATTAGCCAGACTCCTTAAGAAAAAAAAAGGAGAAGAATCAAATCAACAAAATTAGAAATGAAAATGGAAAAATCACAACAAATACGAAAGATCATAAGAAACTACTATCAGCAAATATATGACAATAAAACGGACAACTTGGAAAAAATGGATGAATTCTTAGTAAAGTATAACTTTCTAAAATTGAACCAGGAAGAAATAGAAAAACTTAACAGACCCATCACAAGCACAGAAATCAAAAAACTATAATCAAAGATCTTCCAACAAACAAAAGCCCAGGACCAGATGGCTTCACAGGTGAATTCTACCAAAAATTTAGAGAAGAGCTAAAACCTATCCTACTTAAACTCTTCCAGAAAATTGCAGAGAAAGGTAAACTCATTCTATGAGGCTACCATCACCCTAATACCAAAACCAGATAACAATGTTGCCAAAAAAAAGAAAAAGAAAACTAAAGGCCAACATCACTGATGAACATAGATGCAAAAATTCTGAACAGAATTCTAGCAAACAGAATCCAACAACATATTACAAAGATCGTACATCATGACCAAATGGGCTTTATCCCAGGGATGCAAGTATTCTTCAGTATTCACGAATCAGTCAATGTGAACAAATTGAAAGATAAAAACCATCTCAATAGATGTAGAGAAAGCCTTTGACAAAATTCAACATCCATTTATGATAAAAACTCTCCAGAAAGCAGGCATAGAAGCAACATACCACAACATATGATAAACCCACAGCAAACATTATCCTCAATGGTGAAAAATTGAAAGCATTTCCCCTAAAGTCAGAAACAAGACAAGTGTGCCCACTCACACCACTATTATTCAACATAGTTTTGGAAGTTTTACCCACAGCAATTAGAAAAGAAAAAGAAATAAAAAGAGTCCAGATTGGAATCAAAGAAGGAAAACTCTCACTGCTTGCAGATGACATGATACTCTACATAGAAAACCTTAAAGACACCACCAGAAAATTTCTAGAGCTATTCAATGAATATAGGAAATTTGCAGGATGTAAAATTAACACACAAAAATCCCTTCCATTCCTATACATTAACAATGAAAAAAAAACAGAAAAAGAAGTTAAGGAAACAGTTCTATTCACCATTGCAATGAAAAGAATAAAATACTTAGGAATAAATCTACCTAAAGAAACAAAAGTCTGATATATAGAAACCTATAAAACACTGATGAAAGAAACGGGAAATGACACAAATAAGTGTAGAAATATACCACGTTCATGGATCATATGAATCAATATAGTGAAAATGATTATACTACCCAAAGCAATCTATAGATTCAATGCAATCCCTATCAAGCTACCAATGATATTTTTCACAGAACTAGAAGAAATAATTTCACAATTTGTATGGAAATACAAAAAACCTCTACTAGCCAAAGCATTCTTGAGAAAGAAGAATGGAACTGGAGGAATCAATCTTCCTGACTTCAGACTATATTACAATGCTACAGACATTAAGACAGTATGGTACCGGCACAAAGACAGAAATATAGACCAAGACTAGAAAGCCCAGAGATACCTTATTTTTGACAAGGGAGGCAAAAATATACAATGGAGAAAAGACAATCTCTTTAACAAGTGGTGCTGAGAAAACTGGTCAACCACTTGTAAAAGAATGAAACTAGAACACTTTCTAAAACCATGCATGAAAATAACACAAAATGGAATAAAGATCTAAATGTAAGACCAGAAACTATAAAACTCCTAGAGGAAAACATAGGCAAAACACTGACATAAATCACAGCAGGATTCTCCATGACTCACCTCCCAGAGTAATGTAAATAAAGACAAAAATAAACAAATGGGACCTAATTAAGCTTAAAAGTTTTTGCACAATGAAGGAAACTATAATCAAGGTGAAAAGACAGCCTTCAGAATGGGAGAAAATAATAGCAAATGAAACAACTGACAGAGAATTAATCTCAAAAATATACAAGCAGCTCATGCACCTCAATTCCAGAAAACTGAGTGACCCGATCAAAAAAATGGGCCAAAGAACTAAACAGACATTTCTCCAAAGAAGACATACAGACAGCTAACAAACACATGAAAAGATGCTCAGCATCACTCATTATCAGAGAAATGCAAATCAAGACCACAATGAGGTACCATCTCACACCAATCAGAATGTCCACTATCTAAATGTCTACAAACAATAAATGCTGGAGTGGGTGTGGAGAAAAGGGACTGTTCTTACACTGTTATTGGGGATTCAAACTAGTACAGCCACTATTGAGAACAGCATGGAGATTCCTTAAAAATCTGTAAATAGAACTGCCATATGACCCAGCAATCCCACTGCTGGGCATTCACACCGAGGAAACCAGAATTGAAAGAGACACGTGTACCCCAGTGTTCATCAAAGCACTGTTTACAATAGCCAGGACAGGGAAGCACCCTAGATGTTTATCAGAAGATGAATGGATAAGAAAGCTGTGGTACCTATACACAATGGAGTATTACTCAGCTATTAAAAAGAATGCATTTGAATCAGTTCTAATGAGGTGAATGAAACTGGAGCCTATTATACAGAGGGAAGTAAGTCAGAAAGGAAAACACCAATATAGTATATTAACACAAATATATGGAATTTAGAAAGATGGTAATGATGATCCTATATGCGAGACAATAAAAAAGACACATATGTAAAGAACAGACTTTTGCACTCTGTGGGAGACAGTGAGGGTGGGATCATTTGAGAGAATAGCACTGAAACATGTATATTACCATATGTGAAATAGATCGCCAGGCCAGGTTTGATGCATGAAACAGGGTGTTCAGGGCTGGTGCACTGGGTTGACCCTGTGGGATTGTATGAGGAGGAATGTGGGAGGGGGGTTCAGGATGGGGGACACATGTAAAGCCATGGCTGGGTCATATCAATGTATGGCAAAAGCCACTAAAATATTGTGAAGTAATTGCCTCCAATTAAAATAAATAGATTAATTAATGAGAAGAGGAATTCCCTGCTGTCAAAACCCATTCTACAGTCTTGTGGAAAAAGAGGGCAACAACGTTTCTGCTTTGCCAGATGGACCTTCCTACGAGTGGCTCCCATCGGTGCCAGTGTTTCATGTGGTGGCTTTCTCTTCTTTTTGTTTGTTCCTGTAAAGTCTCTGCCACTGTCAACTTAGAAATACTGAGCTTGAAATCCAGGAGGCAGCATTTCAAGTTACGGACTGTAGCACTTTTCCATGTGTGGAAAGGTGCAAGAGTCAGGGCTCATTACAAACATTTTCTTGCTGTGTACCTCAGCCATCTGAGGGCCTGTAATCCTATGTTCTCAGCGTTTCCTTTGGCTTCACCATAGGAAGTTGCTGTAATCTGATGGCTGCTAGATGGCAAGTATTCTCCTTCCTGGGGGCTCATCAGCTCATGCTGGAGGTCTGCAGTTGCTGAATCCATTTCTCAAGTTTTCCCCTCTTGGTCAAGAATTTGACCAATATTTTGGAGACATTTCGTGATTAGCTTTTATCCCATGGCACAGGGAGGCTCATCCTAGTCCACGGAAAAATTCTTGATATGCCACTCCAGGAGTTAAGTTTTGAACGAGGCCCCATGAATCATTAAAAATACTCTGGGTTTTGTTTAATTAATCTAGGATTTAAACTGTGGAAAATTCTGAAAGAGATGGGAATACCAGACCACGTGACCTGCCTCTTGAGAAACCTATATGCAGGTTAGGAAGCAACAGTTAGAACTGGACATGGAACAACAGACTGGCTCCAAATAGAAAAAGGAGTACGTCAAGGATGTATATTGTCACGCTGCTTATTTACCTTATATGCAGAGTAGTACATCATGAGAAACGCTGGGCTGGAAGAAGCACAAGCTGGAATCAAGATTGCTGGGAGAAATATCAAAAACCCTCATATATGCAGATGACACCACTCTTGGCAGAAAGTGAAGAGGAACTAAAAAGCCTCTTGATGAAAGTGAAAGAGGAGAGTGAAAAAGTTGGCTTAAAGCTCAACATTCAGAAAACAAAGATCATGGCATCTGGTCCCATCACTTCATGGGAAACAGATGGGAAAACAGTAGAAACCGTGTCAGACTTTCTTTTTGGACTTCAAAATCACTGCAGACGGTGACTGCAGCCATGAAATTTAAAGAAACTTACTCCTTGAAAGAAAAGTTATGACCAACATATATAGCATATTGAAAAACAGAGACATTACTTTGTCAACAAAGGTCCATTTAGTCAAGGCTATGGTTTTTCCAATGGTCATGTATGGATGTGAGAGTTGGACTGTGAAGAAAGCTGAGTGCCGAAGGATTGATGCTTTTGAACTGTGGAGCTGCAGAAGACTCTTGAAAGTCCCTTGGACTGCAAGGAGATCCAACCAGTCCATTCTGAAGGAGATCAGCCCTGGGTGTTCCTTAGAAGGACTGATGCTAAAGCTGAAACTCCAGTACTTTGGCCACCTGATGGGAAGAGTTGATACATTGGAAAAGACTCTGATGCTGGGAGGGATTGGGGTCAGGAGGAGAAGGGGACGACAGAGGATGAGATGGCTGGATGGCATCACTGACTCGATGCACATGAGTTTGAGTAAACTCCTAGAGATGGTGATGGACAGGGAGGCCTGGCATGCCGTGATTCATGGGGTCGCAAAGAGTTCGACACGACTGAGCAACTGAAGTGAACTGAAGTGTATATTGTCACCGATATAACAGAAAAGTTTGAGTGACTTTTTTGGTTCTCTGTGCATGTACATGAGAAAAGGTGTTATTTGGTACATAGTACATGTGCACACAAAACAAATATGAAAGGGCAAGACAAACTGGATTAATTTTTGAGCGGACACCTTTGGAAAGAATATCCAGAATGCACTGACCTCACTCTCGTTAGTCATTTGGCAAGTGCATGGAAGTTACTGGAAACAATGTAACATGGGATCAAAACAATTTTCCAATAACTTCAGATACACAAAACTTTATCTATGCAAACAAGTCCTTTCAATTGGCTTAAAAAACATGACTCCTTGCATATGCAAACACGAAGAGGCGTGTAGTCTTAATGGCAATTAAAGGACAGGGGGAGATCCTGTTCCCTGTCTCCTGTCCGATGCTTGTTCAGTCTTTTTATCTCCCTCTCTCCTGGACACCTGAATACATCTCTATGGAATCCTTATCAGAATTGCCCCTGATGAACACCTGTCTTATTAAAGGCACAGTTTCCTGGGGCTTCCCTGGTAGCTGGTAAAGAATCCGCCTGAAATGATGAAGACCTGGGTTCAGCCCCTGAGATGGGGAGACTCCCTGGAGAAGGGCAAGCCTACCAATTCCGGGATTCTGGCCTGGAGAATTCCATTAACTATATAGTCCATGGGGTCACAAAGAGTCGGACATGGCCGAGCGACTTTCACATTTCCTGGATATTTAAAGTGGAAAATTGTG
>SJYF01000861.1:1439573-1462520 GCA_006410515.1 Procapra przewalskii
TTATTGCGAAGCAGCTTTGGTGAGAGAGCCTTACCTGCAGGAATCTTGCAGACCAGAGTCATCAGAGAGAAGCAGGAATCCCCACAAGCTGGCGCAGACTACTCAGTGTTCCCATCAGTCCTGACCTGATAGTTGTCCACACACGTCTGTCCTCCAGGAACACCAGGATTAAACAGTGCTCACAGTTTCTCAAGACCAGTGTTTATTGTCACATGACTCTGACAGAACCTAGATGCCTTCCAACCACACTGTCTGAAATATGCATTTGAATCATATTCCCCTTCAGAGGGTAATTTCTGTTACTGGGATCTTTAAGGTTTCAAAAGTAGGACAGCCTGAGAAAACGACACTGATCTCGGCTAACGTGTGGCTTAAATTTCCTGATGAGAAAAAAAAAAAAAAAGAAAAGAAAAAAGCCAAAGTAAAACACCAGCTTGCAGATGAATACGATTTTTAAAAAGTTGCAAATATCCAATGGAATATTACTCAGCCTGAAAAAATAATGAAATCATGCCATTTGTAGCCACGTGTATGGACCTACAGATTGTCATGCTGAGTGAAGTAAGTCAGAGGAAACAGACAAATGCAACATGTATCATTTATACATGGAATCAAAATTAAGAGATGGAGGAGGTTATTTACAGAACAGAAAAAGACTCACAGACGTAGAGATCATATGTTTTTGCAGATGGGAAAGGATTTGGAAAAGATATAGATTGGGAGTTGTGTCAGCAGAGGCAGACTATTGTAAAGAGGATGGAGAGAGAACAATGTCCAACTGCGTAGCACAGGGGACTAAATGCGATATTCTGTAAAAACCTAAATTGGAAAAGAATCTGAAAAAGAATTGATAGTAATATACATATGTCTACATTAAACAGGCTCCATTACCCCTGAAATTAATACATTGTTAATCACCTTTATTCCAAAACGAAATTTAAAAAAAAATTAGTTCTTGAAGACCCAAAAGATAAAATCTGTGGAATTAGGAGCAGAGTGTAACTCAACCACATTGGCAGTAATCCACCTTCAGATGAAGCTTCACCACGAGCACGCACTCTGAAATCATCACTCCCCAAATCAATCCCAGATGGAAAATCTCCCACCTCATGTACATTCTGGGGAAAACTCCACAGGGAACCTGCCATCTCAGAAATGTGGAGCATCTCTTTCCACCAGGATTCTGTCCACCGGATCCCCTACCAGCTCCCGTACCCTGGAGAGCCTGCTGCCTGAGGCTCAACCCTGTCAGCCATTGCACAGTCACCTCTACTAAACCGTTGATTCTTCTTTATTCACCTGCACAGTCCCTGAGACCAGGCTCATCCTCTTCCGCATGGAACCAAGATCAACAACACAAAGACGACTTTCCTGCTTCCTGACTAACGGGATCCTTCTCTCGTCACGTACACACTCTCTCTCCCATCTCATTTCTCCCAGTCACTGGTCATGCGCTGTCTGGTGGCACCTGATTTCTGAAGGCTTCAATAAATTGAGTTAATATCTGCCCTGCAAATGAGTGTCTGTGCAAAAGTCACTTGATTTCAAGCACACAATTTTCCACTTTAAATATCCAGGAAATGTGAAAGTCGCTCAGCCATGTCCTACTCTTTGTGACCCCATGGACTATATAGCTCATGGAATTCTCCAGGCCAGAATCCTGGAACTGGTAGGCTTGCCCTTCTCCAGGGAGTCTTCCCAACTCAGGGGCTGAACCCAGGTCTTCATCATTTCAGGGGGATTCTTTACCAGCTACCAGGGAAGCCCCAGGAAACTGTGCCTTTAATAAGGCAGGTGTCCATCAGAGGCAATTCTGATAAGGATTCCATAGAGATGTATTCAGGTGTCTAGGAGAGAGGGAGATAAAAAGACTGAACAACCGTTGAACAGGAGACAGGGGACAGGATCTCCCCCTGTCATTTAGATGCAATTAAGACTACACACCTCTTTGATGCAATTAAATACTCAAAGAAGTGGCAATCATGAACCGCTACGGCCATCAAATGGATGATCCTGACATAACAGAGGGAACAGGAAGAGCCCAGGGACGAACAAAAGAGACAGCCACCCAGTCTATCAATACTCAGGCTCCTCTTCTGTGGGACTTCCCTCCTTGACTCCGTTGGTTAAGATGCTGCCTGTAATTCAGGACACTACCTGCGGTGTAGGAGACTTGGCTTGGATCCCTGGGTTGGGAAGATCCCCTGAGAAGGAAATGGTAACCCAGTCCAGTATGCTTGCCTGGAGAATCCCACGAACAGAGGAGACGGGCAGGCTACAGTCATTGGGGTCTTGAGTTGGACACGAGTGAGTGGACTGAGTGGCTAAACCACCACCTCCTGTGGGACAAGATTCACACCGATATCAGTCCAGTTCAGTTCAGTGCAGTCGCTCAGTCGTGTCCGACTCTTTGCGACCCCATGAATCGCAGCACGCCAGGCCTCCCTGTCCATCACCAACTCCCGGAGTTCACTCAGACTGATATAAAACCCCATCATTCCCCTGAGGAACTTGAACGTTCCCTGTCTAACAGAAATATTTTACTCCCTTCTGGATGCCTTCAAACAGATGAGAAATGTATATTACCCTCTAACGGCCAATGCAAAGTTCTTAAAACTTGACATCAAACATCCAACTTGGGGACTGAAAACAGTTCCCAAGTTGCTTCATGTCTCTTTAAAGAAAAGGGATTAAGAAAAACTAGAGTCAAATTGTCAAGGAATGTAAAATATGTTTCTTAGTTTCAAAATACTAAGATCATGGCATCCGGTCCCATAACTTCTTGGGAAATAGATGGGGAAACAGTGGCTGACTTTATTTTGGGGGGGCTCCAAAATCACTGCAGATGGTGATTGTAGCCATGAAATTAAAAGACGCATACTCCTTGGAAGAAAAGTTATGATCAACCTAGATAGCATATTCAAAAGCAGAGACATTACTTTTCCAGCAAACGTCCGTCTAGTCAAGGCTATGGTTTTTCCAGTGGTCACGTGTGGATGTCAGAGCTGGACTATAAAGAAAGCCAAGCGCCGAAGAATGGATGCTTTTGAACTGTGGTGTTGGAGAAAACTCTTGAGAGCCGCTTGGACTGCAGGGAGATCCAACCAATCCATTCTGAAGGAGGTCAGCCCTGGGTGTTCTTCAGAAGGAATGATGCTAAAGCTGAAACTCCAGTATTTTGGCCACCTCATGCGAAGAGTTGACTCATTGGAAAAGACTCTGATGCTGGGAGGGATTGGGGGCAGGAGGAGAAGGGGACGACAGAGAATGGGATTGCTGGGTGGCATCACTCTCTCAGTGAACATGAGTTTGAGCGAACTCCTGCCAGGAGCCAGCGTGAGGAATCCCACCTGTGACAAGGTCATGCGGCAGAGGCCTGATGGGCAAGGTGAGTCAGACCTCAGGGTTTCCCCCTGGTATTTCCTGAGCATGTACCCCCAAAACCAGACTCTGTCTGCTTTTCCACTCTCCTGCCACACTCTGGAAAAAGTTAACTCAGGGCTTCAATCCTCTGCATTTGAAAGGAATGTTTCAGTTCAAAGCCCCTCTGAGAACTCTCTAGCTTGCCTAACAGGTTTCCCTGGACTTTTGACATCTGAGAATTGCTTGCAGCCCCCCAGCCACCAGAGGCTAAAGTCTTAAAAATGTCTTAAAGATACAGAGCCTTTTCTAAAGAGCTAAAAAATCATATTGGTGACGGGTTTTTACTGTTGACTCAATGATTGCTGCCAAGCCTCCATATTCTTTATCTTTTAGGCACCTGGGAGGATGTTAATCAATGTAATCGGGATATGGAAAAAGCTATATTGTAGTTTTGATGTTAGCAACACTAGACTTTTGAGTTAATTACTTTTCTTTTGTTATAAATCACTGTACTCCTTTTACTTGTTATAAGTTGCTGTATCTGCTATGTAAGAATGTAACTTTATTTAGTGCTTTCTGAGAGTGGCACCAGCCTTTGGGAAGATCAACACAGATAAGTCTTCTGGTTGACAAACCCTTATCAGAAAAAGGCTGTAAAATGTTAATTGGCCCTTTTGGCCAGAAGATGATGTAAATCACTTAAGACTTGTGTATACAACTAGGTATGCAGAGAGAAAAGCCTGGTTTTGATAAGAGTCTGGGCTGCTAATGCTGCATAATTTTCTATCACCCATTGATCTCTATGTACAACAAAAAGGTATAAACGGCCTTTCTAGACAATAGAGGCCAGGGCCAGTCATTGGAAGGACTGGTTTTCCCCGTATCTCCTCTTTACTCTAATTTCAGGCTGAATTCCCATCTGGGGAATGGAGGCTTGCCGTGTCTATTTACTTGTCCTGGTTTCTAAGATCCGTAAGAGAGGGACCCCAAGGCGGGGCACCCTGCGATATTCAAACGGATGCCGGTGGCCTAACGTAGATGGTGCAAATCTCTTGTTCTGAGATTTTATTGGTTTTCCATGTAAACCAATTCTCCACTTAATTTTCCTACTACACTATTTCTTCCTAATCTAATCTTATATTTCTATATTAGTAAATAAATTTCTCCTTGCCTACACCTTTCATGCTTTGAATTACCCTGGATCCACCGGGGCTGGACCCTGGCAAACTCCAAGAGTTGGTGATGGACAGGGAGGCCTGGCATGCTGCAGTTCCTGAGGCCGCAAAGAGTCGGACACGACTGAGTGACTGAACCGAACTGATACAACTTTATTCAGAAAGCATGCTGACCAAGAAAATAGCAGACTAATGTCCCAAAGTAACTGTCTTCTCAGGGTCTGGCACTGATGGCAGACACTCAGAGAAAGATCCATCTGCCAAAGCAGGATGGTCGTTGCCCTTTTCTTCCACACGATTATGGAGTGGGCTTTCAAAGTGGGGAATTGTCTTTGAGAACAACCAATTCTGACTACTGTTGGCACTGTTTCTTTGACTTGGTTTTCATTGTTGTTGCTATCATAATCAGACATGATGGCCTGCAGCAGACGACCTTACTCCTCTGCCTAATGGTAAACGGAAGTGCCTTTGTTCAGTTCAGAGGCAGATAATCTGACCTTGCCTACCTCTGAAAAGAAGAGATGAACACACTTCTTTCAAAGGCTGGCCCTTCCAGGAGATGTTTTGCAAAACTGAAGACCCTTTTTACTTGACTTCCTCACTGTCTCCAGTTCTCTATTCTGCCTTTTCACTTTGGTTCCTCATTGCTTCTCTCCATCTGGCTCTATATAAAACTGGGCATCCAGACCCTGAGAAGATAGTTACTTTGGGACATTAGTCTGCTATTTTCTTGGTCAGCATGCTTTCTGAATAAAGTTGTATCAGTTCAGTTCAGTCGCTCAGTCGTGTCCGACTCTTTGTGACCCCAGGAATTGCAGCACGCCAGGCCTCCCTGTCCATCACCAACTCCCGGAGTTCACTCAGACTCACGTCCATTGGTGATGTCATCCAGCCATCTCATCCTCTGTCGTCCCCTTCTCCTCCCGCCCCCAATCCCTCCCACCATCAGAGTCTTTTCCAATGAGTCAACTCTTCACATGAGGTGGCCAAAGTATTGTAGTTTCAACTTCAGCATTATTCCTTCCAAAGAACACCCAGGGCTGATCTCCTCTAGAATGGACTGGTTGGATCTCCTTGCAGTCCAAAGACCTCTCAAGAGTCTTCTCCAAACTTGCCTCAATACCTTGTCTCTCAGATTCATTGGCCTGTTGATAACACAACTAGAGGGTTTATTTACCAGAACTAAAGACTTCCCCATAATGAAAAAAAGATCCCGTGTGCTGAAACGAAGACCTGATTTGGACAAATAAATGAGTAAATATATAAACATTAAAACAGATCTTTGTGGTAATGCAAGTTAGATATGCAATTATTTCCTTTAAAAAAAACTGGACTTCTGATTTATTATCTCAACGTAAATACTACTACATTGCAAGTATGCACATGAATTCTAGATGGAACTTGGAGCTTTTAGTAGCCAAGGTCAATAGCTTGCTTGTACTGTTTAGACAAGGGTTGTGCAATCGAAGATATAAAAGCAGTGGTTATAGAGAAAACAGACAAGTAAAACAAAATTAATTAACTGGGAGAGACAGGCTTCAAAGTTCAGTTCAGTTCAGTTGAGTCACTTAGTCACGTCTTACTCTTTGCAACGCCATGGACTGCAGCACACCAGGCCCTCTCTGTCTGTCACCAACACACGAAGTTCACTCAAACTCATGTTTCATTGAGTCAGTGAAGCCATCCACCACCTCATCCTCTGTTGTCCCCTTCTCTCCCCGCCTTCAATCTTTCCCAGCATCAGGGTTTTTTCAAATGAGCCAGTTTTTCACTTCAGATGGCCAAAATATTGGAATTTCAGCTTCGGCATCAGGCCTTCCAATGAATATTCAGGACTGATTTCCTTTAGGATGGACTGGTTGGATCTCCGTGCAGTCCAAGGGACTCTCAGGAGTCTTCTCCAACACCACAGTTCAAAAGCATCCATTCTTCAGTGCTCACCCTTCTTCACAGTCCAACTCTCATATCCATATATGACTACTGGAAAAACCATCGCCTTGACTAGATGGAACTTTGTTGGCAAAGTAATGTCTCTGCTTTTTAATATGTTGGCTAAGTTTGTCATAGGAGTTGGTCCCAAAAGTAAGTGTTTTATAATTTCATGGCTGCAGTCACAATCTGCACTGATTTTGGAGCCCTAAAAAGTAAAGTCTGCCACTGTTTCCACTATTTCCCCATCTATTTGCCATGAAGTGATGGGACCAGATTCCATAATCTTAGTTTTCTGAATGTTGAGCTTTAAGCCAATTTTTTCAATGTTCCTCTTTCACTTTCATCAAGAAGCTCCTTAGTTCTTCTTCACTTTCTGCCGTAAAGTTTCTGCCATCAGTATATCTGAGATTATTGATATTTCTCCCAGCAATCTTGATTCCAGCTTGTGTTTCCTCCAGCTCAGCGTTTTTCATGATGTACTCTGCATAGAAGTTAAATATGCAGGGTGACAATATACAGCCTTGAAGTACTTCTTTCCCTATTTGGAACCAGTCTGTAGTTCCATGTCCAGTTGTAACTGTTGCTTCCTGACCTGCATACAGATTTCTCAAGAGGTAGATCAGGTGGTCTGATATTCTCAGATATTTAACAATTTTCCAGTTTGTTGTGATCCACACAAAGGCTTAGGCATAGTCAAGCTTAAATAGATACATTTCTGGAACTGGCTTCCTTTTTTGATGATCCATTGGATGTTGGCAATTTGGTCTCTGGTTTCTCTGCCTTTCTAAAACCAGCTTGAACATCTGGAAGTTCATAGTTCATGTATTTTTGAAGCCTGGCTGGAGAATTTTGAGCATTTCTTTACTAACGTGTGAGATGAGTGCAATTGTGTGGTAGTCTGAGCATTCTTTGTCATTGCCTTTCTTTGGAATTGGAATGAAAATTGACCCTTTCCAGCCCTGTAGCCACAGGTGAGTTTTCCAAATTTGCTGGCATATTGAGTGCAGCACTTTCATAGCCTCATTTTTTAGGACTTGAAATAGCTCAACTGGAATTCCATCACCTCCACTAGCTTTGAAGCCTTATGAAGTCCTTACAGTATGAAAAGGCATCAAAGTTCAGTCAGTTCAGTTCAGTTCAGCTGCTCAGTCGTGTCTGACTCTTTGCGACCCCATGAACCCCAGCATGCCACGCTTCCCTGTCCATCACCAACTCCCAGAGTTTACCCAAACTCATGTCCATTGAGTCGTTGATGCCATCTAACTACCTCATCCTCTGTCATCCCCTTTCCCTCCTGCCCCTAATCCCGCTCAGCATCAGGGTCCTTTCCAATGAGTCAGCTCATCACGTGAGGTGGCCAAAGTATTGGAGTTTCAGCTTCAACATCAGTCCTTCCAATGAACACCCAGGACTGATCTCCTTTAGGATGGGCTGGTTGGATCTCCTTGCAATCCAAGGGACTCTCAAGAGTCTTCTCCAACACCACAGCTCATAAGCATCAATTCTTCTGCACTCAGCTTTCTTTATAGTCCAACTTCCACATCCATACATGACCACTGGAAAAACCATAACCTTGACTAGATGGACCTTTGTTGACAAAGTAATGTCTCTGCCTTTTTATATGCTGTCTAAGTCGGTCATAACTTTCTTTCCAAAGAGTAAGTGTCTTTTAATTTCATAGCTGCAATCACTATCCACAGTGATTTTGTAGCCCAGAAAAATAAAGTCAGCCACTGTTTCCAAAGTTACACAAACCTCAATTAATTTCAGAAGGAGACCCAAGGAAGATGTACCAGGCATAGCTTAGCATTATTTTAGGGGGTTACAAGAGAAATATTTGTGTAAGATGGTTCTCTTTTTATTTATCAATAGTTATGTATGAATGTGAGAGTTGGACTATGAAGAAAGCTGAGCACCAAAAAATTGATGCTTTTGAACTGTGGTGTTGGAGAAGACTCTTGAGAGTCCCTTGGACTGCAAGATCAAACCAGTCCCTCCTAAAGGAAATCAGTCCTGAATATCCATTGGAGGGACTGATGCTGAAACTGAAACTCCGTACTTTGGCCACCTGATGTGAAGAACTGACTCTTTGGAAAAGATTCTGATGCTGGGAAAGATTGAAGGCAGAAGGAGAAGAGGATGACAGAGGATGAGATGGTTGGATAACATCCCTGGACATGAGTTTGAGTAAGCTCAGGGAGGTGGTGATGGACAGGGAAGCCTGGCATCTCGCAGTCCATGGGGTCGCAGAATCAGACATGACTGAGTGCCTGAACTGGAAAGAAAGTGAAGTCACTCAGTCATGTCTGACTCTTTGCAAACCCATAGCCTACAGGCTCTTTCATCCATGGGGTCGCCAGGCAAGAATACTGGAGTAGGTTGCTTTTTCCTTCTCCACAGGTCTTCCCGACCCAGTGACTGAACTCAGGTCTCCTGCATTGCAGACAGATGCTTTGCCCTCTGAGACACCAGGGAAGCAACTACCTGTTTTTTTGACCACTACTAAAGAAATAGTTTGTATTAAAGGCCATATGATTTCCCTTTGGTACAAAACTATAGGATATTTTTGCATAAATTATCTTATGAATGGTAATTTAAAATTTATTTTTAATAAGAGAATTACTTTACAGTGTTCTCTTGGTTTATGTCACAATATAATACAAATCAGCCATAATGAAACATACATCACCTCTCTTGTGAGCCCCCCTCACGTCACTCCATCCTGCCATTCTTGGTCATCATAAAATACTTCACTGGGCTCCTTCTTTTTCTATAACTTCTCACCAGCTCCTCGGAGAAGGCAATAGCACCCCACTCCAGTACTCTTGCCTGGAAAATCCCATGGACGGAGGAGCCTCATAGGCTGCAGTCCACGGGGTCGTTAAGAGTCGGACATGACTGAGCGACTTCACTTTCACTCTTCACTTTCATGCAGTGGAGAAGGGAATGGCAAACCACTCCAGTGTTCTTGTCTGGAGAGTCCCAGAGATGGGGGAGCCTGGTGGGCTGCCGTCTATGGGGTCTCACAGAGTCAGACACGACTGAAGCGACTTAGCAGTAGCAGCTCACCAGCTATCTGTTTCTTGCAGGGAAAGAATGGAGACACAGATATACAGAACAAACTTGAGAACACAGTGAGGGAAGGGCAGAATGAGATGAATAGAAGACAACAGGATTATCAGAACTATTGCAATAATCTCTTAGAGTAACTGAGGTTTAATTTCCCCTTGAATGGAAGATAATGAGGCCTTCCTAAGATGGGACAGTGTTAGGATACAGTCTCAAGGACACATGTTGGTGGGAATCTCAAAGAAAAACCTGAAAATACTGGAAGTGCAGAGGCAGAGATGGAAGGGTGATGATGGGAGAATGAAGGGCGTTAGCTGGGGTCACATCCCTGCTGGAAATTACCTGATTCAGGGACTTTCCTGGTGGTCCACCAGTTACAATTCTGCACTTTCACTGCACTGAGTACAGGTTCTATTCCTGGTTGGAGAACTAAGAACCTACACGCTTCTTGGTGCAGCCAAAATCAACAAACAGCCGAAAAAANNNNAAAAAAAAAAAAAAAGACATTATTATCTGGATCAAAGACCAAAAATAGGAAATCAATTCATCATATTTTGAGACACGAAACTCTTCTATCACATGGATTTCACAGCCGAAACTGCAACAGGATATTATACAGAGGAATGTGCTAATGAAAGAGAAAAATGTGATATTGAAACCGGAAGACTCTCCAGGTTTCTTGGACTTGGATGATTATTTCCTTCGGTACGGGGAGGGAGGTGGGAGGGGGGTTCAGGATGGGAAACACACGTACATCTGTGGCGGATTCATGTTGATGTATGGCAAAACCAATACAACATTGTAAAGTAATTAGCCTCCAATTAAAATAAATTAAGAAAAGAAAAAAAATGGAAGAAGAGACAAAGAGAAAAAAAAAGATAACATGGAAGTCCCATGAGGGCCATGAGGGAAAGCATCAACTGAAGATGTGAGCTGAAGATATTCTTGACAGAAGCTCTCCTCAAAGATCTGATTTCACTTGAATAGAAGAATTAGGAGCTCTGATTTGTCCTGGAAGTAGCCAGTCCTGGATTAGCTCTCAAGGGGTTTTCTCTTAGCTGACTTGAGAGTCCTGAAACTCACTGCTTCTTCATTTCTATGCTCAGAACAAAATTAATCTTTTAGTGTATTCATTTGATGAATTATGATCAGTGAAGATGAGCATAAGTAAAAATTTGATTAAAAAATATGAAAAACAGATTCTGTTGACCTTTAAGTGGCCTTGAAAATAACCAGAACTATAGAGAGACTTCCCTTGTGGCTCAGACGGTAAAGCGTCTGCCTACAATGCAGGAGACCCAGGTTCGATCCCTGGGTCAGGAAGGTCCTCTGGAGAAGGAAATGACAATCCACTCCAGGGCGCCTGCGTGGAAAATCCCATGGACGGAGGAGCATGGTAGGCTAGAGTCCATGGGGTCGCAAACAGTCGGGCACGACTGAGCGGCTTCACTTAATGGAGGGAGGAAATACATTTTCTCCATTCAAAATTCTAAATATTATGAGAACTATGGTCCCGATTTTGTGCTCTCCCAGAGGAACAAGTGAGTCAGTGAGTAAATACTACATTAGAGATTAGATGGGTGAAGGGTGTCTGGGAAAGGAGTAATGAAAATGAATTGTTGACATGCCTTTTTCAGATGAGGTTAAGGGGCATTTGAGCGGATCATCCTCCCAGTTATAAGGAGGAAAGAGCCTGCTTTGGTGCAAGAGGAGGTGATAAATGCTTTGTGTCCATGTGCTCCTCACCTCAAAAATAGGAGGCTTTCCGTCGGTCTCTTAAGAAATGGATTTTCCTTGGCTAACCCACACAATGGATCTTTACTTTTAGATAATAAATTTTAAACACTCTCCTCCATGTTAAACAAGCAATATAGGAGAGAGGGACAACTTCTATGTACCCTGGATAACTTATTCCATTTTTGATCTCAGGACATAAAGAAAAATAAATATTTCTGACTTTGAAAGATGACATGTGTACCGAGATTTTTCACCTACTCAGTCAAAACTCCACGTCTGCATCAGCTTCTCTTAAAACATATATATGGAATTTAGAAAGATAGTAATGGTGACCCTGTATGTGAGACAACAAAAGAGACACAGAGGTATAGAATGGACTTTTGGCCTCTGAGGGAGAGGGGGAGGGTGGGATGATTGGGGAGAATGGCATTGAAACATGTATACTATCATATAAGAAATGAAGTGTCAGTCTATGTTCAATACAGGATACAGGATGCTTGTGGCTGGTGCAGGGGATGATCCAGAGAGATGATATGGGGTGGGAGGTGGGAGGGGGCTTCAGCATTGGGAGCTCGTGTACACCTGTGGCTGATTCATGTCAATGTATGGCAAAACCAATACAGTACTGTAACGTAGAATAAAGTATTAAAAAAAAAAACCCACCTCATTATCAACATGACAGAATGCCAGAAAAGCTTACCCCTGCCAACCAGGATACTGAAGATGACATCTGTGTAACTTTGGTCATATGAGGAACAAACATTGGCTCATGACCCTTCACACCAACAGATGCTGGTTATAAAAGTGGCAGCAATTTCACATCCTCTCTGACAACTGGGACACCCCCAGCTTCTAGAGAAAAAGAGCCAGCAAAATGAAGGTTCTGCTGCTCAATATTGTCCTTGGTCTGCTTTATGCAGGCCATGGTGAAGCTCAGCTACTTCTCAAACCGGTACGTGGGGTGCAAGCTGGGAGGAGGTCTTGGGGGTATATGTGTATGTCCCTTTTGGGCTTTGGTCATGTGGATTCATAAGTCTAGCCATCTCCCTGCAACTCAAAGTTGCTTCACTCACTGGCTCTATACCTGTTCTGTGTGGTCTTCAAATCATCTCTACCATCTATTAACGGGCTCTCGTGCATGTCCATTGCCCTTGTAAAACAGAAGGAAGATCTCACGGCTGTTGGACTAGGGCTCTTGCATTTCACAAGGCAGCCCAAGCTATCTCCATAATGCCTCAGCTCCTTCCTTTAGTTGACTTGAGTTTTCACATGATTTTATACCTAGGCTGTGTTCATAAAGATAGGTAACTTCTGTCCAAGTGGAAAGACAGGGAAACTCCTGAAGCATGATGTTGGGCAGAATTAACAGAGATGGGCCACATCCTCTCTTTCTCTTTTTAAAAAAAAATTAATTAATTTACTTTAATTGGAGGCTAATGACTTTACAATATTGTAGTGGTTTTTGTCATACATTGACATGAATCTTCCACGGGTGCGCATGTGTTCCCCATCCTGGAGCCCCCTCCCACCTCCCTCCCCATCCCATCCCTCTGGGTCATCCCAGTGCTCCAGTCTTGAGAGCTCTGTCTCATGCATCCAACCTGGACTGGTGATATGTTTCACATGTGGACCAGATTCTTAATAGGAATTTTGATTTCAGTTTTCAGGAGCATGGAGAACCCGTTACATCGCATCCAGCAACATTGAGAAGATCACTGAGAATGGACCATTTCACATTTACGCACGTTACATTCAGTTTAACACAGACAACACAGTAGACGTCGACTTTTATATCAAGTAAGTAAAAATAACTCAGAAGGAAAACACACACAAATCTCTGAGGTGAGGGAGGCCGTGGCTTCCCCATCAACAGGGAACTCCCTGCCTGATGTTGAAGCAAGGCACCCTGAGTTGTGGGCCTGAGCAGGGTCTCTGAGCTGGGGCCTGGAGGGCAGATTTCTTGTGAGCCTCCAAGGAATGTCCTGAAGCTTTTGCTTAGAGGGTGAGACCCCAGAAGCTCCGCTGCCATCAACTCAGTTAAAGGAAAGATGGACACGGCTGCGGGGAGAGGCTCGTGTGCTTTAAGCCTACAGTCCCCACCAGGAGCTTGACCTCTTCCTGAGGAATTTGTAAGAGACAGTTTCCACTGAGGCCAGAAGCTGAGGGCGGGGAGAGGACGCAGTGAGCTCTGCCCTGCAGGGCTTCCTCATGGGAGGCTTCTTCACCACTGAGTTTACAAAACCCGTGAGCTTCCCAGGTGGTATTAGGGGTAAAGAATGTACCTGGTAAGGCAGGCAACATACGAGACATGAGTCTGATCCCTGGGTTGGGAAGGTCCCCTGGAGGAGGGGACCATTCTTGCCTGGAGAATCCTATGGACAGAGGAGTCTGGAAGGCTACAGTCCTCAGGGTCACAAAGAGTGGACACGGCTGAGGAATTAAACACACACACTATCTTAAGTACCATTCATGGAATGTCCATTATTCTGCAGTTGGTTCATCGAGAGCACGCATGTATGGCAGAAACCAACACAAGTTTTCTGGGCACTTATTCGCCATAAAAAGAATGCAAACTCAGGTATGTATTTTGAGGAATACAGACATCAAGAAACAGCAACTAAGAGCTTTATGCTGAGAGATATTGGTTCATACATGCTTATATATTATATATGTTATATATATGTATATATTTTATATGTATATTATATACATATTATATATATTATATTATATAATTATATATGTATTATATACTATATATGTATATATTTCATAGTATGCAATGCATGTTGTGTTAGTCATTCAGGCGTGTCTGACTCTTTGAGACCCCGTAGACAGTGTAGCCCCCAGGCTCCTCTGTCCATAGAATTCTCCAGGAAAGAATCTTGGAGTGGGTGGTCATTCCATTCTCCAGGGAATCTTCCTGGCACAGATATTGAACTCAGATCTCCTGCACAACAGGGAAATTCTTGACCATCTGAGCTAGGAGGGCATCAGTTCAGTTCAGTTCAGTCGCTCAGTCGTGTCCAACTCTGCGACCCCATGAACTGCAGCACGCCAGGCCTCCCTGTTCATCACCATCTCCCGGAGTTCACTCAGATTCACGTCCATCGAGTTGGTGATGCCATCCAGCCATCTCATCCTCTGTCATCCCCTTCTCCTCCTGCCCCCAATCCCTCCCACCATCAGAGTCTTTTCCAATGAGTTAACTCTTCGCATGAGGTGGCCAAAGTACTGGAGTTTCAGCTTTAGCATCAGTCCTTCCAAAGAAATCCCAGGGCTGATCTCCTTCAGAATGGACTGGTTGGATCTCCTTGCAGTCCAAGGGACTCTCAAGAGTCTTCTCCAACACCACAGTTCAAGAGCATCAACTCTGTGCTCAGCCTTCTTCACAGTCCAACTCTCACATCCATACATGACCACAGGAAAAACCATAGCCTTGACTAGACGGACCTTAGTCGGCAAAGTAATGTCTACATACAACCAAATTACAACCACATACAGAAACAGACTTACTCACACACACACACACACACACACACACATACACACACACACACATGCATTCTATCCCAGGAGACACACTTGCCTCTTTTCACTAATTTTTTAAAAGAAAATTTATTATTGCCCTCTGCTGTTTTTACAGTTATTATGCCCTATGTTTACCTTCTCATGTGGCCAATCTTTCTGCAATCAATCTTTACCGAAGTGCATTTATGTGGAATTATTTGCACCTTTGTGAAGGGCACAGTTCAATGAGCTTTCACATGTGCACAAATGTTTCACCATCTCCATGGTGAAGATATAAAACTCTGGGCTCCCGTGGTGGCTCAATGGGTAAGAATCCACCTGCCAGTGCAGGAGACAAGGGTTCAGTCCCTGGGCCGGGAAGATCCCACGTACCAGGGAGTCTATGCTTGTGTGCCACGACTGTCGAGCCTGTACTCTGGATCACATGCTCTGCAACAATAAAACCAGCACCCTGAGAGGCCTGGGCACTGCAACTGCAGAGCAGTGCTTGGCCCACAGCTAGAGTAGCCATGAAGACCCAGCACAGGGAAAACAAACATTTTATTTTAAGGTCTAAAATTTCCCCATCATTGTTGCTTGGCTTCACTTATCATTAAGTGTCCACCCCCTCGGGCAACAGGTAAGAACGAATTTGCTTAATCTCAGCTCTTCTGAAACTTCAGATGACAAAAGTAGGCGCTCTGCCTCATTTTCCGTGGTATCTACCACTCAGCACAGTGCTTTGAAAGTGTATCTCAGCATCTGCACAAGCAAGGCGTCATGTGTTTCAAGCCAATTGAAAGGACTTGTTCGCACAGATAAAGTTTTGCAGTTATTGGGAAATTATTTTGTTCCCGTGTTGTGTTCTTTCCAGTAATGTCAACACATTTGACCAGTGCCTAAGAAGAGTAAGCTCAGTCCATCATGGACATTCTTTGCCGAGGTGTCCATTCAAAGATTAATCCAATTTGTCTTGCCCTTTAATATTTGGCTTGTGTTCACATATACTATGTGCCAGATAACACCTTTTCTCAGTACATGCACAGAGGACCCACAAAAATCACCCAAACGTTTCTGTTGTATCACTGACAATATACACTTACCATGTATTTATATGTATAATTTCCTTATGTCATGTAAGCATATTATGCAAACACACGTGTGCCCTTGTGTGCTTGCTTATGTGTGTGTATGTCATGTGCATGCATACATATATCTGTCTTTCCATGTTTAATCCTCTTCTGGAATTTCGATGGAAGAAGAGGGTGTATTTTGGGAAAAGTAAGAATCTTCCTGGAGAAGGCGATGGCGCCCCACTCTAGTACTCTTGCCTGGAAAATCCCATGGATGGAGGAGCCTGGTGGGCTCCACTCTGTGGGGTCACGAAAAGTCAGACACAACTGAGCGACTTTCCTTTCACTTTTCACTTTCATGCATTGGAGGAGGAAACGGCAACCCACTCCAGTACTCTTGCCTGGAGAATCCCAGGGACGGGGGAGCCTGGTGGGCTGCCATCTATGGGGTCGCACAGAGTTGGACACGACTGAAGTGGCTTAGCAGCAGCAGCAGCAGCAGCAGCAGCAGCAGCAGCAAGCATCTTTCCTCCACCTCTTCGTGATATTTGGCTCTCATATTCTCTAATGAACCTCTGCCAGGGTTTTGAGAAGCCCCAAGGCCTGAGATAATGGCTATGCCTCTCAGTTTTCAGAAACTATACCAAAGAAAGAGTTGTTCTTTTTCTTGTTTTTGTTTTTGTGCTCTCTAAAATTCTAGATTTCTTCAAGGTATTGGCTTTAGAAACAACCTGTTTTGCATTTGAAGTTTCCCTTCGGAACTACTAGTCACACTGAATGTGTATGCAAACCATCTTGTCACTGGATAGTGGATCTTAAACAACATATTCCTTCTCTTTTGAAGGTCGTATTTTTCACAGGCACTAAGGTGATAGTTGACACTCATTTTTGGCTGTGATACAAAAAGAATCCTAATATGCATCAAATTCTTATTTTAATCAACCAATTTGAATATGCTTTGTTTCTGAGGTCAAACGGAGAATGCATAAAAAAACATGAAACAGCACAGAAGCAACAAAATTTAACTTATACTGCTGAATGTAAGTATGGGTGTTTCACTGGTAAGAATATGTTTGGGTGGAAATCTTGATCTCGGCTTTCTTCAATAGCTCCATACACCTGAATTCCCCTCCTACTAGCAACTGGACTGGAGCATCTCCACTAGACTGAGTGTTACTCACCACGACCAGAGCCAGACATCCTAGACTGTTCAGTCAAGTGGACCTTGGGAAACATTACTGTGAACAAAGCTAGTGGAGGTGACAAAATTCAGGCGGACCTATTTCAAATCCTAAAAGATGCTGCTGCTAAAATGCTGCACTCACTATGTCAGCAGATTTGGAAAACTCAGCAGAGGCCATAGCACTGGAAAAAGTCGTTTCATTCCAGTTCCAAAGAAGAGCAATGCCAAACTCTATCCCAACTCCCATACAATTGCACTCATTTCCATGCCAGTACTGAGTGACTTCACTTTCACTTTTCCCTTTCCTGCATTGCAGAAGGCAATGGCACCCCACTCCAGTGCTCTTGCCTGGAAAAGCCCATGGACGGGGGAGCCTGGTGGGCTGCAGTCCATGGGGTCACTGAGGGTCAGACACAACTGAGCGACTTCAATTTCCCTTTTCACTTTCATGCATTGGAGAAGGAAATGGCAGCCCACTCCAGTGTTCTTGCCTGGAGAATCCCAGCAACGGTGGAGCCTGGTGGGCTGCCATCTATGGGGTCACACAGAGTCAGACACGACTGAAGCGACTTAGCATCAGCATGGTATCGCTCAAAATCCTTCAAGCTAGCCCTCAGAAGTAAGGGAACCACGAAGTTCCATAGGCACAGTCTGGGTCTTGTACAGGCAAAAGAACAAGAGATCAAATTGCCATCATTCCCTGAATCATGTAGAAAGCAAGGGAATTCGAGAAAAATATCTCCTTCATTGACTATGCTAAAGCTTTTCACGGTGAATCACAAGAAACTGTGGAAAATTCTGTAAGAGACGGGCATACCAGACCACCTTACCTGCCTCCTGAGACCCTGAATGCAGGAAAAGAGGCAACAGTTAGAATCAGACACGGAGCAATGGACTGGTTCAAAATTGAGGTAAAGTATGTCAAGGCTGTATACTATCACCCTGCTTATTTAATTTATATGCAGGGTACATCATGCGAAATGCCAGGCTGCATGAACCACAGGTTGCAATCAAGATTGCTGAGAGAAATGTCAGTAACATCAGATATGCAGATGATACCACTCTTATGATAGAAAGCGAAGAAGAACAAAAGAGTCTTTTTATGCGGGTGAAAGAGGAGAGTGAAAAATCTGTCTTACAGCTCAACATTCAAAACTAAGATCAGAGCATCCAGTACTATTCAGTTCAGTTGCTCAGTTGTGTACAACTCTTTGCGACCCCATGAACTGCAGCACGCCAGGCCTCCCTGTTCATCACCAACTCCCGGAGTCCACCCAAACTCATGTCCACTGAGTCGGTGATGCCAGCCAACCATCTCATCCTCTGTCATCCCCTTCTCCTCCTGTCCTCAATCTTTCCCAGCATCAGGGTCTTTTCAAATGAGTCAGCTCTTTGCATCAGGTGGCCAAAGTGTTGGAGTTTCAACTTCAACATCAGTCCTTCCAATGAACACCCAGAACTGATCTTCTTTAGGATGGACTGGTTGGATCTCCTTGCAGTCCAAGGGGCTCTCAAGAGTCTTCTCCAACACCACAGCTCATAAGCATCAATTCTTCGGCTCTCAGCTTTCTTCGCAATCCAAGCCTCACATCCATACATGATTACTGGAAAAACCATAGCCTTGACTAGATGGACAATTGGTAACAAAGTAATGTCTCTGCTTTTTAATATGCTGTCTAGGTTGGTCATAACTTTCCTTCCAAGGAGTAAGTGTCTTTTAATTTCATGGCTGCAATCACTATCCACAGTGATTTTGTAGCCCAGAAAAATAAAGTCAGCCACTGTTTCCACAGTTTCTCCATCTATTTGCCATGAAGTGATGAGATCGGATGCCATGATCTTAGTTTTCTGAATGTGGTGCTTTAAGCCAACTTTTCCACTCTCCTCTTGAACTTTCATCAAGAGGCTCCTTAGTTCTTCAGTTTCCACCATAAGGGTGGTATCATCCAATACTATTCAGTTCAGTTCAGTTCAGTTCAGTCGCTCAGTCGTGTCCAACTGTTTGTGATCCTGTGAATCACAGCACGCCAGGCCTCCCTCTCCATCACCAACTCCCGGAGTTCATTCCGACTCACATCCATCAAGTCAGTGATGCCATCCAGCCATCTCATCCTCTGTCGTCCCCTTCTCCTCCTGCCCCCAGTCTCTCCAACACTATTGCTTCATGACAAATAGAAAAAGGGTAACCAGTGAGAGTTTTCATTTTCTTGTGCCCCAAAATCATTGCAGACACTGATTGCAGCCGTGAAATTAAAAGACGCCTGCTCCTTGGAAGAAAAGCAATGATAACCCTAGACAGTGTATTAAAAGGCAAAGACATCACTTTGCCGACAAAGGTTTGTATTATCAAAGTGGTGACGGTTTTTCCTGTAGTCAAGAACAGAAGTGAGCTGAGCACTGAAGAATTGATGCTTTTGAACCGTGGTGTTGGAGAAGACTCTTGAGAGTCCTTTGGACTTCACGGAGACCAAACTAGCCAATCCTAAAGGAAATCAATGCTAAATATTCATTGGAAGGACTGATGCTAAAGCTCCCATACTTTGACCACCTCACTGGAAGAGCCCATTCAGTGTAAAAGACCCTGATGCTCGGAAAGACTGAAGGCAAAAGGGGGCGACCAAGGATGAGATGGATAGACAGCATCACCGCACCAAAGAACATGAATCTGACAAACTCTGGCAGTTAGTGAAGGACAAAGGTACCTTGTGTGTTAATGTCCATTGAGTTGCAAAGATTCGGACATGATTTAGTGACTGAATGACAAGAAGAACAAGCCTAAGCGCAGGAGTAGAATTCATATTCCATAGGGTTCTCAGAGAATTCACAACAGTCTACGAAATGGCATCTCAAGGGTCTATCTTGAGTTTGCGCATCAGTGTCATTCACTTTTTAAAAATAATCATAAAATATCCTAATCCTTACAATTACAGGGCTTCCCTGGTGGCTCAGAGGTTGAAGTGCCTGCCTTTGATGCAGGAGACCTGGGTTTGATCCCTGAGTCAGGAAGATCCCCTGGAGAAGGAAATGGCAACCCACTCCAGTATTCTTGCCTAGAGAATCCCAGGGACAGAGAAGCCTAGTAGGTTACAGTCCACGGGGTCACAAAGAGTCGGATACGACTGAGCGACTTCAGCTCACCTCACCTCACCTCACCTTACAATTACAATGGAAGAATTTAAATCTGACAAAATCATCCTGGGTTCAATCATCACATCGGCTTCTTTTCAAAGCAGTGGGAATGCTGGCTAGCGTTGACATCCCTACGTTCTTTATGAGGACTCTAAACATCATTCCTGATTTTAAATGAGGAGGTACATTAATGGCCTAAGAGGTCCGGGCCTCCCAGGTGGCGCTAGTGGTAAAGAACCCAGCTGAAAATGCAAGAGACAGAAGAGATATGGGTTTGATCTCTCGGAAGATTCACCCGGAGAAGGGCCTGGAAACTCACTCCAATCTTCTTGTCTGGAGAATCCGTTGGACAGAGGAGCCTGGAGAGCTACGGCCCACAGGGGTGCAGAAAGCTGGACACGGCTGAAGTGATGTCTCATACAAAAGCTACATATTTGATCAACATTTAAATACATCACCGTGTGACTGCAAAGTCAGACCCGACTGAGCGACTGAACTGAACTTCTGTGATGGCAACCCTGCCTACAGTGACCGGTGGCACAGTGTCTGTGAGCTCAAAGAAGTAAAATGTAGGCCCGAAAGGTTGCCCTACCCTTTCATCCCTAACTTCTAATGTTTGATGACTTTTAAACTATGCTTTCATTTTCTTTCTCCTGTATTACTTTTTCCTTCGGCTGAATCATGAATGCGTTCCAGTGTCTTGTCTCTTCTCCACCCCTGCAATCCTTTTTAGCTGGGTTTTGGCAGAGTGACTAAAGATGGGAGAGAGAATAACAGGCCTTCCGGTAAGGTCTCCTGCCAGCACCCCTCTCTAGGTCTGTTTTAGGTACTGTGAGGTGTACCCCCATCAAGCACAGCACACGATCACTGGCCTCGACAGAGACCTGACATCCGGAAGATAAACTTCTTCTCACTGTCCTACTGCCTACGTTACCTTCACAGAGGATTCGGTGGTGCTGCAGTGCCCAGCTTTGTGAAGTCATGGTTAAGCACAGAGGCTCCCTGATAATCTGAGCGCCTGCGTTTGTGATTGCTTCTCAGCTGCTTCATCATGTCTGAGTGTTTGCAATGCCGTGGGCTGCAGCCCTCCAGGCCTCCCTGTCCTTTGCTATGCCCTGGAGTTGGCTCACTCTCCTGTCCACTGAGTTGGTGATGCCATCCACCATCTCATCCTCTGTCACCCCTTGATCCTCCTGCCCTCAGTCTTTCCAAGCATCACAGTCTTTTCCAGTGAGTTGGATCTTTGCATCAGGGGACCAAAGGATTTGAGCTTCAGCTTCAGCATCAGTCCTTCCAATGAATATTCAGGGTTGCTCTTGTCTAGGATTGACTGGCTTGATCTCCTTGCTCTCCATGGATGCTCACAAATCTTCTGTAGCACCACAGTTCGAAAGCATCAGTTCTTCCACACTCTGACTTCTCTAGGGTCCAACTCTCACATCCGTACATAACTAAATTTTCCCAGTGTGACCTATGTTTTCCAGACTCAGCGTGCCCTTAGGAAAGTTGAATGCACTTCTTGAGACTATGAGATGGGAAACTGCTGTGGCTACTATTTTTTTCAAGGACATTAAGAATTTTCAGTGTTTCAGACAATGAGTTGAAAGTAGCGTGTCCCTGTTTCAGGAACACGGCTGGGCAGTTTTACATCCCATCTTGCTGAGTGATTCCAGTCGGGTGCGATGGAGGCCAGGAGAGAGAGAATGGATATGGAGGGTTTAGACATGAGACACAGGGGATCAGAGTTCCTTCTGGTCCAGACACAAGGGGCAGAGCGGTGAGGCAGGGCAGATAGGAACGGCAGTGCTCCAGGTGGCGAAGGAGCTCACCAGGAGATGGTCACTGCCCGCCTGTCCCAGAAGGTCAGCTGTCTTCACAGCAATGCCTATGGCCGTGCTGTCTGTCACCATCCAGACTGAGGGACAGTGAAAATGCAGTAGTTAATGTAAAATGTTCAAACAATGCCCGGCACAAGCTAGGCACTCAGGAATGCAAGCTTGTGAATGGTAAATTCATTTTGGTCAAGAGAAATCGCTTCCATGGCTGGGTTAAGAGAAATACAAAGAAGTTTTGAATTGGGGTTTGAAAAAGAGGCTCTTATGTTGAAAACACTCTAAGGGACTTCCCTGGTGGTCCAGTGGATAAGAATCTGCCTGCGGGAGCAGGAGACATAGGTTCAGTCCCTGGTTCCGGAAGATCCCACATGCTGTGGGGAAACCAAACCCATGCACTGCAGCTACTGACCTGGCACTTAAGAGCCCACATGATGGTACTCCTGGGCCCAGGGACCCCAGAGTCTGTGCTCCACGAGAGAGAAGCCACTGAAGGGAGCAGCCCCTGGGCCACAGCTAGAGAGTGGCCCCGCAGTCCACACAAGTAGACAAAGACTGTGGACAGTGACAAAGACTCAGCGTAACCAAAAATTGATGACATAATGAAATGAACTAAAAAGCACATTGCTTGGGTTCATTAGGACACAGGTTCTAGAAAGCATCCCAGTAAGACAGCAAGGAGTGACGGGTTCACTAGGAAAACGTGTGAATGAGGGCAAGTCTTGCCTGCTTTCCTTGCCGTCATAACCATGGTAGAATCCAGTGTACCCATGGAGTCAGACACAAATCAATACAGCGCATACCTTTCTCTCTTTTTTTTAAATTTATTTTTTATTTTATTTATTATTATTTCCCTACATTACAATACTGTATTTGTTTTGCCATACATTGATATGAATTGGCCACAGGTGTACCCAATCTCCCAATGCCGAGAACCCCCCCCC